>JAZFAU010000430.1:35845-161933 GCA_037178615.1 Dione vanillae | reverse complement strand
ATATGTTTTGTCTACCATTAATTTTATTAGCTTTTCCTGTACATTATATATACGTATCTACTTTTATATTAAATCTATTTACATTACATTGGAAAAACAAGTAGAGTTTCTTATAGGCTCTTCTCAACAGAACTGCTAAGTCGGTGGCAGCTTTATATATTATTTATATATACATGTAAGTAAAGCTTGAGAGTTGTGTGTGTGTATGTATGAGTTTTAGAGATATTAAGTGTTAAGTGACAAAAGCTACTTAACATACAAGCTCACTGTAAGCTCCACTGTTAATTTATAAAAAAAAAACTATCTTACAGCAATTTAACCTTTGTCCACAGGGCTACAAGTATCGTTTTCGTGTGATCAATGCGGAATTCCTGAATTGCCCCATTGAGATGTCAATCGACGGACATAACATTACGGTGATCGCTTCCGACGGTTACGAACTGGAACCTATTACTGGTGAGTTTGCATTTTTATGTTCATTTGGTATTTTAACAACGTGATTTTTGTGATTTATTGATTTTTTGGTATACTTAGATAATTTTTTACATTGTATGATTATATATTAGGTATATAAAAATATATTTATTATATTATATTATATTTTTTTTTATATAAATAAACGTTAAATAAAATCTATTGAAGTTCGATTATTATTTTAAATTGATATATTTAAAAAAAACTATAATAAATATCACATCATCTGAGATGAAAATATGCAGGGTGAGGCTACTCAATATAAAGGGATAGTCGTATTGAAAATGTAAATTTTAAAGTGGAGAGGACTTCAAAGTTCAGTTTAAGCTGCAATGAGGCTAATTGCATCGAAATTAAATACTAAGATAAATGTCTACAAAATTTAGTAGCTATTGCTATTGCTATTATTAGCTATAAAGATACTTAACGGAATGTCTTCATGCTCATCTTTGCCTACCGTACTATATGTGGGATACAGTGTTAAGAATTTTATACTAAACTTGTAGCTTAATATTATTAGAAAGTCATTTCATTATTACCCATTTAAATTTATTTATGACGAAAAAGTTTTATTTTTGTACAAAACAATACAATTACATTATATTTACCATTTTTTGTGCTATAATATGCACGTGTTACCATATAAATCTGGACAGTCGTTTTAGTGAAAACCACATTTTAGTCCATTGGACATCGGAAAATTTAAAGAAATATAAAAATAAAGCGTAAGTAAAAATATTCATGAAATATCGAGTATATTTCATTGTACACTCCTGTTGCAATTTGCATAAATTTATTAAAAATATATTTTAATTATCCCGAGAATACTGCCAAGGACTTCAAACTAGCAATAAAATGAAAATAATTAGAATCACAGCATTTAATTTAAAATAAAAATGTTGTTATTGCTAAAATTTGCCAAACTTACTACTACTAATCCATTAATTGTATACTACTAATTCAACAATATTTGAAAAATACTAATTGAAAATATACTTATATGGTTATAAACTAAATTGATACGTATCATGATCTGTGTGAACATTCTCATGTCACGTTCAGTTTATAAACTAATTGAGTATATCTAACAATGTACTGGAGATATTTAGAATGTATTTATGAATTTCAGGCGATTAAATTTTAAATTACTTATTTTGAGTTTGTTTATTATAAATTTCTGTATATAATTTAGATTCCTTGAGTGCGTTTCATTTTACCAGCTTAATATTTTATAGGGATAGTTAAAAAGTTGGAAGTTTTTATTAAAAAGCAATTTTTAAGACTGACAAAAATCGTAATAAAGCCAAGCAAATAAGTAAATATACAATTGGCTGAGGCTTAGAATAAACAGAAATAAAATAGAAAATTAATAAAATAGAAAATTAAATTCTCGGTCAAAACATTATATCTATGTGTACAACTAAAACGTTCTCACGTATAATATTTAATGATGATAATAATAATTTGTATTTATTGAATTATGTCACTCAATCATTAGATTTATAAATTTAACATTATTTTTATTGTATTTTGCTTTTCTTTAAAATTTAGTATGATATCTGACTATTAACCCTTCAGAAGAAATTATTTCGGTATAGATTTTTTACCTCCTTGTTGTTTTGGGATAAAAAGCTCAAAAAAGATTATAACATAATTTCAACTACATATGTCTATATAAATAAAATACCATCCAATATGTTTTATACATTATTTAAAACAAAGCAAATTTATTTTTAGTTACAAAAAAATGCATATATTGTCATTTGAAATATTGAAATCGAGTTTTCATCGAAGTTTTTACAATTTTGCATTATAACTGCAGAAATTCAAGCCATATTTTTCTTCCATCACTTGGTTCTTATATAAAAGGCTACCAATTTTACTTAAAAAATATTAAACATGACAATATGGGGAAAAAACTGGACTCAGTTAATTGAATCTACTGTTGTTTCGTTATAAAATGCAAAGTAGATTTACTTTTTGTATATAACAAACACTGTTTGCTCGTCGCATGAAATATTAAATTTTTATAATATTTCATATGGTTAATTTATGACTCCATCAAGGAAGCACTGAGGACAGCACTTGTGGTGCTTTTTAACGTTTCAAATTCTGAAATGGATATTTAATGTTTTTGTGTAGTGAAAAATAATCGCTGTTCTCGTTAAGTAGGTCCTTTATTCAGTTGCTTTTTCTAATTTATACGTCGATAACAAATTATCGAGAAATAATCAAATTAAATTATTTAAAATAATTTAAAGTATAATCTATTGTTAAATAAAAGTCTATTAAAATTGTTAGCGGTATAAGCACCGCTATATTATTTTTTTTGCATTTTACATCCAGTTCTATACTTTACTGTACTCACTATAAACATAATATTTAGTTAATGACAAAGATAAATATTACAATTTTTAATTTTTAAAAGTTGTTTTTTAATAGGTAAATGGGGGTTCAATTAAAGAGAATAACCTCTCTGAAGTGTAAAAGTCCGAAGTGTGAAGACTTTAAAATTCGAAGTCCAGCAGCTAATTTTGTTGTTATCTTTTAGAATATCGGTCATGTATATAAGTATAAGTGTAATAAATTTTCACTCATATACTTATATATTATGAAAATATTGTTTTCATCTTCTCACATTGCAGTGCAAAAAGTTTCTAACCATATAAACAATATTGTTTAAATAAAGGCAGTTGGAATCAGCATTATATTTACATAAGCTTATAAAGTGAATTCGATCGCATCTGTAATTTGTATGTGCTGTCTTTCCAATTGCTTTCAGCAAACAAGCATGAAGCTCCCGCGAGGACGACGTATTAAAGTTTACACAGAACCTTATGCTCACACGCGAAATTACGTTATTAATTTTTCTTGCTTACTGATTCAAAAGTAATTATTTTGTTTTTCAAATGACGTAAAATGAACCCATATATAACATAGTATTATTTTATAAACTTTTAAACAAAATTAAAAAATCACAAATGAGCTTCATGTTTTAAAATATATCTATGATGTGTATAGAACACATCATCTAGTAAAAAACATATATCTAGTAAAAATATATATACGAGTATATTACAAATTGTCCTATTGTCTGTACGCGTGTACATTCTAAAAAAAACTCTAATTCTTTCAGAAACAGCTTAACAAATATAAATACTGTTTTTTGTTTTATATTTTAGTATTTTCGAGTAATTAAGTATTTATCCTATGTTTGAGGACCGACGTGGCGCAGAGGCGTAAGCGTCTGCCTGGAAAGGGACGGTTTGTGGGTTCTATTATCACTCGGGGAAGATGGATTTTTCTATTTCCAATTTCTTCGCTCTGGAATCTGGGCAAAGCGCGGTTCCGCAACTCAATACGCAATACCTTGAAAAATGTGGAAAGCGGATACGGAGAATGCAGGGATTAAGCAACGGAGTGTTTTAACACTACGTCCATACGGTTCCTGCAGTTCCTTCTGCCTACCCTGCAATATGCGGAATAAAGCGTGAAGCTAAAAAAAGAATAACCTTTTATAAACGTCAATGTTATGAAATAACAAGAAATTAGAACTACTAAATTATCTTATAACAAATAATGTTAAATGATAATAGAAAGTATAATTTTATTTTATATATTAGTTACATCTGTGAACATGTTTTATTTATTTCGAGTATTCATAGTTTATTAGCGCGTGAAAAATCGGCCTAACTCGGTAACGTACGTAGTAAAACCATTTTAATAAAATTTTCAAACAGCAGATGTGAGCTTTTTTCGACTTTAATATTTCACATAGAACGAGTTCATGATGCACACTTTAATTATGGAACTTTTGAAATGTCGTGTGAAAATGTGTGGCGGTATCTTTGCCATGTATAAGCTTAAGTGTAATTTTGTTGCATATACAATATATTATATAATTACGTGTTTGGATTACCAAGCTTTACAGTACAGTTGGTCTGCCGATTAATCCGGACAAACATAAAAAAAGAGATACTCTAAATTTGAAACATTTACATTTATTAGTAATGTATAAATAACAACTTGAAAAAACACTCAAAAGACTTCACAAAAATACTCATCAACTTTATTTATACGTATAAATTAACGTTCCAACGAACCCGTATCCGTACATCAATAATCCGCTATAGGTTTTATTACGATTTCGTACATTCAAAAAAATCTTTGTTTAAATTTATATATGAATAACATATCAGAATGAATATATAAACTATACGGGTTCAAAATGAACAAGTTTATAAAAAACTTCTAAGCCAACGGTTTTTCAAAGTAATGAAAATTAAAATGTTATATTCTTTCTTTAAGTGTTTTTTTTCTATTTTCAGTGATGATTAACATTATAAAAATCATAAAAATATTATCATCGAATGGAAAAAAGTGCATAATCATTTTTGACACACTAAGTCCTTTTTTGCATTTCCTATGGGACATAAAAAATGCTTCAATGACTGATTTTACCATAGAAATCAAATATTTTGTTTCTTTTTCATAGTGTGTATAAAAATTGATATCTTTTTATATGATGTACTAAAAAAATTAAATAAATTAAAATGCATATAACACTGTAAAATGATTGACCTAACCAGCGGACTTAGCCAAGACGCAATTTGACAGTCGCTAACCGACGCCCACGGCCCTGTGTAACAGCAGAGGTGTTACAAGAGCGTTGCCGGCCTTTAAGGTGGACGTAGACGCGCTTGTGACAGTACTTATGGAATAGATACGGAGCGTTTGGTTTTTGGCTAAGGTCTCAGCTTTATTTATAAATGGACTATTTATTAGAGGTATTATCTCAGTTATTTTAAAAAATAACTAATTAATTAATTTTTAGTAATTTTAGTAAATTATACTTTAGGTTTTAAAGAAAGAAAATCCAAATTCACACGAGCAAAGCCACGGACTGGAAGCTAGTAAGGCAATTTAATTAGAAAATGAAAAGCATACATTTAACTTACAAAGAATAATTAGTAAACAAACGCTATACATAAATAGTGAGGGTATCTACGGTATATACCTTTCAAAAGGATTTTCATTTCAATTTTGACCAACATCATCTTCGGAGCATTAACATTTTTGCGCAGAAGTTTCTAACACACTTTGATCTCGCATTTGAATATGTAAATTCATAGTTAGAACTGCCCAACTAAATTCGCTTTGGATTTCGAAACCTTGCTTTGAATGCAATGTCTTGCTGACATAGATTTAATTTTATAATGACGTTTATAATGGCTAAGTTCTATTGAAATAGGGTAATATTTTTGCTTTAAATTATGCTTTTGAATCTATGTTCTTCATATTTTTGTAATTTAGGTAATAAGGCGTATAAATAGGCGTGCTGTTCCATTACTTAATGCTGTTTTTTATAGAAAATTATTAATACGTCTAGCGAGTACAAACTATATACACTTTCTTAAGCTTTAATATTATTTCTTATATAAAATGTATACATCTATATTTTAAGATGAATATAACCTTAAATAAACATATTCGCTTATATAGCTATTAGAAAAATGACTTGTCTTTCGAAAACGTTAACACGTTGTGAAAATATTTATTTGACTGTTATTTAAACTTCAATAGACATTGCTATTTAAACTTAAGTGTGTCAAACGCTCTTAGGGTTTGTTATTAGGAGGGTAAATACAGTGAATTAAGTAGGTAAAAAGTTGAGTGGAAATATGAAAAAAGTTTTTTCTACATTCGATACATTTGTTTCAGCAACATCCCTTGTTACTTACGCGGGCGAGCGCTACGACTTCGTGTTAGAAGCTAATAATGAGATCGACAACTATTGGGTTCGCTTTCGTGGCTTGATGGATTGTGACGAAAGGTAAAAGGAAATTTATAAATATAATCTAATTTAGTGTAACTATAATCTTGACTTGACAAATGATTTACCTAATTTCTTGAACCTGTTAAAGAGATAGTATGTTTAGTATCAACATATTAAGAAGTAATGATGATTGTAGATAGTTTAGAAAAAAATATTTACGTAATTGCTATACAGAGCAAAACAAAGTAGCTTCCCACAAAATGTATACTTAGATATTCAAAGTTTATTTTAAATGTAACTCATACAAGTATAATCTGTAAAGAAAACATGTTTATATTGTATAATGAAAAAAAAAAGCTGTGAATGTGTAAATACTCGTAAAACATCTTGTGGTATATTTAGTATCAGGAATCAGCAATCAAAAACTGAGTAATCGTGTGAAGTCGGGGCGGGTCGTTAGTTTGATTATAAAGCTTTAACTGAAAGTCAAATTATAGAAAGTTCACAACGACTGTTTGAAGGAAACGAGAAAAATTGAGTAATTTTTTGATCAAAATAAAAGTAGAATGACGATTGGTTATTATCTCAGTAAAATTTGCATACTTCTGTGGTCCGATATTAGATTTACCGGCAATGAATGATTCAAAAGGTTCATTAAAATGCAGTTAGAATTTCATATGACCATGGACGAACGTCTAATACTTTAAGCAATTATTATATGCAAATGATACAAATGTAGTTATTAAATTTTTATAGCTTCACGTTTTCACGCTAGAATTAAGATACTCTGCTCCACTCCTGTGTAATTTTCAAAATTTTGCTTGCTGAAAGATTAAAATCACTGTTCCTACAATCACCTTCAAAATCGCCTAATAGTAGAATTATATACGCTACAAGCAGTCCAAGCGCCATTGTGTCATTCTTTCCATTTGTAATGAAAAAAATATTTTTATACAATGAGCAAGTCTGTGGGATCAAGTTAAATACGTAATACGTGTAATGCATAAAATATAATAATATTTTTCTCGTTTGAAAAAGGGACAACTTCATGATTTATTTATCTATTTTTCAACCTGGACGGGAATAAAATTTATTCTCTATAACTTAGCTATTTAACTTAAGCTATTTCAATATTTCTACATTTTATTAAAATATAATTGAATTCACATTAACTACATTATAAAAAGTGACAAAATGTTTTTATTACCTGTGCTGCGGCAATATTGAACTACCAGCGTGAAAAGTGAAACAAAATCTAAAAATAAATCACCAACTATTCGTCCGATAAAGTTCTGTAAGGAACACTTTTATTATTTTTTTGGTTGGATCTTTTGCTTCAGAGGACCGTCGTTAGCGATTGTGACAATATTAAACTTTTATTTTAAGTAAGATTCTTTTGTATAGAAATTCTTTTTTATTACCATTTTATGGATTTAACTTCAATATTCATTATTTGTCAGCTAGCTTCGAATATATTATTAAATAAAATTAAATTAGAATTATGTAGAAAATACGTTACATAGAAAAAGCAATTTTAATGAACAAGATTGAATTGAAGGTGGGTTTAAGTTAGTAACTGCGTCTTTAGAGGCGGAACTCAACAATAAACACTATGAAGTAGCCAAAGACGGACACTTTTACCTTTAGACTTTACTCAAATATATTTATGTATCTATATATTGAGCTTGCCAAATCGCAAATGGACCTGGCTCTCCCCTTGTGGCAACATAAAAAACGAAATAGATTACATTTTATCAAACCAACCAAAAATGATTACGAACATAGAGGTCCTACATGGCTTCGGATATAAATCTGATCACCGCCTGGTTAGAGCTACGTATATACTGGGTTCAACCAAAAAGTGCAGAAAATTTTTCAAAACTAACCCAAAACCACTTAAAACCGATAAGGATATTCACTCATACTTGACGAAGCTCGAGTTTAGCATCAGCAAACTAGAATCACGAAAAGAAGAAATAAATGTGCAAACTTTATACAATAAATTAACCAAAATTATTAACAGCAGCCACGCTCGACCTATAAACAAAAGCACAAGAACCATCAACACTATTTTTAGCGAATCCACCCAAGCTCTTATAGCGAGACGAACTGAGCTTATAAAGAAAACACAAAAAAACAAAGAAGAGAGAGTAGAACTGAGCAGACTATTTAAGATTACAAGTAGGGCAATCGACAAAGACTACAAGGATCATAGATCAAAAATTATTGAGCAAAATATAAAAGAATACCAAAGCACAAAAAAAGCATACAGAAAACTAACAGCGCATAAAAACTGGATTCAAAATTTAAAATCAAAATCAGGTACAAGCAAGACCAGACAAGATGTCATAACCTGCGCCACAAGTTTCTACAAGGAATTGTATGGAGAAACACCACATCGCAAGATCACAAATTGCGACACAGCAAATAATACAAAACCAGAGAACGCAACAGAATTAAATAACATAAAAACAATAAATTGCATGGAAGTCACTACGCACATACAAAAACTCAAAACAGATAAAAGCCCCGGCCCTGACGGTATACAAAATGAATCTTTAAAAACAGGAGTTGCGTTCTTAGCTCGTCCACTTGCAAGTCTCTTCAACATGGTCCTCAGCACTGGGAAGATACCGGAGCAATGGAAAAGATCCGACATAGTACTTCTCTATAAGAAGGGAGACCCTACAGATATTGCGAACTACCGTCCTATAAGCTTGCTACCAAGCATCTATAAACTGTTTATGTCAATTCTACAAACAAGAATAAGCCCAATAATAGATAAGTCGCAGCCGGTGGAACAAGCCGGATTCCGTCCCAGCTATTCAACAACAGACCACTTACAAGTAGTTCAACAAGTGATAGAGAAATACAACGAATTTAACAGGCCACTCTATATCGCCTTTATCGATTACACTAAAGCATTCGACACAATTTCCCACGATGCCCTTTGGGAAGCGCTGAACAAATACAAGATAGACCAAACTTATATAAGAGTGCTTAAAAACATCTACGAAGGTAGCGTAAGTCAGGTGAAACTGGAGACACGTGGTCCAGATATACCAATTCGCAGAGGAGTAAGACAAGGAGACCCTCTCTCACCTAAGTTATTCATAATAGTTCTACAACACATTTTTGACAACATCGAATGGAAATTAGAGGGATTGAGAATTAACCGAAACCGACTTACCCACCTCAGATTTGCGGACGATATAATTATATTCTCCGAAACAAAGAACGGGCTGGAAAAGATGATAAACGACTTGAACATAGAAAGTGAAAAAGTTGGTCTCAAAATTAATGAGAGCAAAACGAAGATACTAACAAACAGTCACACAAATACGATAACATTGTACCAAAATCCGCTCGAATACGTTAAAAAATTCATATATTTGGGAAAGCAAATATCATTCGAAAACCAGAATGAAGAACAAGAGGTGGAGCGTCGAATTAATTTGGGCTGGAAAAAGTTTTGGTCTTTGAAAGAAATCCTAAAAGGAGATTTCCCACTTAATCTAAAGAAAACAGTACTAGATACATGTATTCTACCTACAATAACCTATGGATGCCAAACATGGACGTACAATACAAAAATAAAATCGAAGCTAGTGGCATGTCAAAAGGCAATGGAGCGAAGCATCTTAAAAATAAGAAAAATTCAAAGAATAAAAAGCATACATATACGAAAAAAAACTAAAGTTATAGATGTCTTAAATTTCGCACTGAAACAGAAGTGGCGATGGACTGGCCACATAGCAAGACTTTCCGATAAAAGGTGGACATTAGAAGCGACTATCTGGGAAGGACCACCAGGCAAAAGAAATAGAGGACGCCCCAGAAAGAAATGGATCGACGACATAAAATCAATAACAGGGAAGGAATGGCGAAAGAAAGCAATAGACAGAGAAACTTGGAAGCGGCTGGAGGAGGCCTACACCCTAGAAGGGGTTCCAATCAACGAAGAGGACGACGAGGACAACACTTGATAATAGTGATTCTTAGTATTAGTATACAAGCAGCAGTGAAAATTATCAATAACATGTTCAAACAATATAAAATAAAATTAAAAGGAAAAAAAAAATTTAAAAAAATAAATTCTATGTAACAAACTAGTGTTGATTGGAAATAAATGGGCTTTATTATTATTATTATTATTATATTGAGCTTGTAATCCGCCCAAATAGACTCGGCGCACGTACCACGAAAACTCAAACGTCCAATTCCCAAAGACATTGACATTGATAGCTGTAACCCGGACCACTGGCTCGGAGAATAACAAAGACGGTTATTAGCTTATAAATATCTCATATTTTTTTCATGGGGATTATATTTCGATTTTTTTTAATTAAGATTTAAATGGTTTATATGAAATAAAAAATACCTCTAATATTGCCAAAAAACATAATGAACATTTTATATACTAGGTATATTTTTATCTAATATCAACATTTTTAGTATTGGTTATACGTTTGTGAAGTTATCACAATAGGTTTACGGAAACCTGGATGAGTTTGTTGTGGGCTCTTCTCACCAGGCTGCGCTTGAGGGTTCCCTCGTAATTTTAGTTTTAAGCTGTGGAGTGTGTAGGTTTCAGAGGGGCTCAATTCGATATTTATTATCCAATTGGGCTCCTCTGACACTCCTCCGTTTGCTCTATCTGACGTACACATATGATCATCTTATTGATTCTAAATGGAAAAGTTACAAAAAAACCTTTTGTAGCTTCTTCTTTTGGTTAAAAAAACTTTCAACAAAAGCGCCAAAAAGTCCTATTTAAAAGTTATGATAAAATTTTGCTATGACATATATATAATTTGTAAACATATGCATATATATTATCTTTATACATATCTTTATACGTAATAAATCTTTTCCTAAATACAGATTCACAAAAGCAAAGCAAGTTGCCGTTTTGCATTACGAAGGCGCTATAGAGACTGAGCCTGAAGGCGATCCGACGTGGGAGGAATTACACAACGAAGGACTTGTAAGTTTTATATTATTAATTTTTTCTTCGTATTTTACTGAATTTTATTTTTATAATGTGTTAAACTTTGTCATTATTAAAAAGTAAAAGCTTTGAAGCTAATTGGTTTCATAGAAATGAAAATAAGGACTTTTTTAATATTTTTTTTGGCAGGGTAAGCAGAATAATAAACACACAAATTAATAATATTAGTTAGTATTTAAACATGTTCTAATTTAATTGCTTCGCATACGTATAAAAAACATATTTTCCTAGCATTTTTACGCCTTTTTTTAAAGCACAAGTCATGTTCTCAAATTTTTAAGTATAAGCCGAATCGTAAATAAGTATTGAGGCCTTTGCATCGCATTAGTTCAGTGTCTGACTTTCAAGTTCAATTTTTTTGTTTGAGTTTTATTCCAAAGTAGTAGAATAAATGACTTTTATTTCCTCGTCAAGTCAGAAAAAGTGTCACGTTGAGTTCCGCTGCTCAACAAATAATGTCCCGAATTCATGCAAAAATAAAGGGCTGAATGTAGTGTTTTTATTTTATTTCTATTACTTATATTTTGGTTTTAAGCTATCTATTTACCTCACTTTGTTATATTACTTGGATAATAAATATAAAAATTGACAACAGAGCATGCTGGGCTCCAGCACTATTAAAATTCTATCTAAAATTCTATCCAAATGACTCTTCCAGATCAAAGTAATTTAGTAAGATGGGGTAAAGCTACCGATAAATCTTGTTACACCTGTAAAGAGGCAGTAGGGACAACTAAACATATGCTGGTAGAATATAGGGTACTCTTGGATAGTGGTCAATACTCGCGGCACCATGACAAAGTACTAGAAATCAAACGTGAAACCGTTAGTCATTCAGTAGCAAGAGCACAGAGAAACATTACAACCAACAAACGTTTAATAGCGTGAAAGAAGGTTCTATTAAAAAACACACGCAAAAATCTTTCTCAATATTAGATCCAGCTCCTGATTGGACTCTTTTGATGGACACGTATGAGAAACAGTATAAAATCCCTGAGGATATTGGTTTTGTCATCGAGACCGGATATTTTTCTTTATTCTCGAAGCCTAAAACGCGTTGTACTGGTAGAACTTACAGTACCGTGGGAGGCAAATATCCCTAAAAGTCATAACTTTAAGCTTAATAAATATTTCGAGCTTACTAATGAACTGACCAGGAATAGGTTTAGAGTAAATTCATATGCGGTTGAAGTAGGAGCGAGAGGTATAACCGCGAAATTTCTCTATAGCTTGCTAAAATATCTCGGCATGTCAAGAATTATTAGTAACACATTTTTAGAACGTACTTCAAAGGCGGTATTAGCAGAATCATTTCGAATTTGGTTAGGTAGTGGGAAGAGCTCGGACAGTAGAGGTGAGCGTTAATGCATTTAAAAGGATCCCCTTTTAACCTACACTTGGGTCGCAAGTCCCAAGCGCGGATTGGAGCTCCTCTTCCTACAACGTGATGAGCTCGGCACCGGCACGGCGAATCCAAGGAACGCTAAGCAGTTTCTTCGCGTATTATTGTAATAAGTTGTTATTTTATTTATTGATTAAAATAAATCAATTCACTTTTAATGTAGAAAAGTTTTCGGCAAATATACAATTCTTTCACCAGCGTTTGGTTACGTCTGCGGCTGTTAGCTGTTATAAAATATATTGTATTACGTTTTCTACAGTGTTTAAAAGACATTTATGTTTTAGTGGAGAATCTAAGTATAAAATCACCCACTTTATTTAATATTTAACTCTAACACATATATATATATATATATATATATATATATATATATATATATATATATATATATATATATATATATATATATATATATATATATATATATATATATATATATATATATATATATATATATATATATATATATATATATATATATATATATATATATATATATATATATATATATATATATATATATATATATATATATATATAATATGTTGGATGTCGAAGACGGGAGCAAAAACACACAATTTGATTTATCTAAAATTAGAAATATTTAATGTTAATTTTTTTAATTATTACAATATTATTATTTTAAATAAATTGTCACATACATTATATACAAACCTAAAATTAGAAAATCGACAATTAAAGGTTTTTACTTCCAATAGATCGACGCCATTATTAATGTTCATGTATTCATGGCTTCTATTCTAAATAACCGTTTTAAATCTCATGTCAGTATGGCAACGTCAAACTTTAAGGCGGCGTATACATAATATAAATAATAAATAATAGACCGCGTACACAATATACAAAGCTTACATCTCCCCCCCAAAATGTGCAAATTGACTGGAGTTAATTTGGATTATCAAACTGAGGAATGAGCTTTGTAACATGATACAATCCCAAGGACTTTTTACTCTTCCCAGTGTTGATTTTGCATAGCGAGTTTGATATCATTTCTTGTATCTCAAAAGGACCAATTCTAATTTCATCCATTTTAGATCTGTTTAACTTATTACAGTCCATTATATAGACCATATCACCTTTTTGAAACTTGTAATCTATTCTATTTTTGTCAAAAATGGATTTGTTCAATTCATGAGATTTTTTTGACCGGAGAAATGCTATTTTTCGGTCTTCTTCCAGTTCTCCGGGTTCCATTTGTTTTCTTTTCAGGGTTGTTGGTAGTAAATCTGTTGGTTCTCCACTTAATAGATAGTGAGGCGAATAACCTGTCACTGTGTGGGTTGTTGAATTATAGGCTTTTACACAATCCGCTGCCACAGTTGTCCAAGATATTTTTTTTCCTTTGCTATTCAAGGTACACCTAATCCTATTCACCAGCGTCTGGTTCAACCTTTCATTGTGACCATTCGAAAAGGGAGCATCCACCGCCGTAAAGATTAATTTAATAGAGTGATCTTTTAAATACTTTTTAAATTCCTCTGAATTCAATGCCGGATATTGATCTGAAAGTAATATCTCAACTTCATTGTAATGAATCACCTGATCTATCAATTTTATATAGTCTTTTGCTAGTTGTGACTTTGAGCACGAAATGTAAGCATAGCGTGTAAAATGATCCATTAACAAGTGTAGGTATCTTTTTGAAGACCTGTTACCACCAAATCCTCCAATAGTGTCTATGGACATAATTTGGAAAGGCTTTTCTGCCGGTCCTAACTGTGACATAAGTCCATATTTTCTATTTATACGTGTTTTATTTTTGATACAAACTTCACATTGACGGCAGATCAACTTTATATTGTCCAGTAGGTTTGGTGCTGCGTAGAAAGGTCTTATTTTTGATTCAATCTGATTTATTCCTATATGACAGAAGTGCTCGTGCACTTTTTTTATTAATGTCTTACTATAGTCTTCGGACAAAACTATTTTCTTTTTCTTATTGTTCCACTTGTAATATATACCATTTTCTCTAATAAAAGTATGCTTGTCCTTTATGTTCGTGTTTTTGTTCTGGTCATCTAGTATTTCTTCAATCTTGACAATATTTATAGTTTTCAAATTATCTTCTTCATTTTCATGGCTTTCATATACATGATTTCTGCTTAAACAGTCTGCTTCGGTGTTGTTTCTACCTGGGTTGTATTTTATTATAAAATTGTATTGTGATAAGTAATGAGTCATGTCTCCCAGTTCGTCGTCTGTTCTGTTCTTTATGTTTAGATTTTCGAGTGGCTTATGGTCCGTATAAATTGTGAATGAGTTCCCTAATAGCCAGTGTTGCCAGAATTTCAAACTTTCTTTAATTGCTAGGCATTCTAAAAATATAGCTTTCTTCTTTTTCTGGCATTCATTCAACTTTTTTGAAAAGTAGGCCACTGGTTTGATTTCACCACACCTTTGTGTTTGTTTCAAAACTGCACCAATGCCTTTTATACTTGCATCAGTATATATAAAAGTTGGTGCCTCTCGGTCAAAAATGGCTAAAATTGGGGCTGAACATAAATTGCTTTTTATTGTTTGGAAAGCTTTTTCACAATCAGCTGACCAAACGTAATTTATGTTTTTTCTAAGTAAATTGTGTAATGGATCAAGAGTTATTGCAGCATTAGGAATATATTTATTGTAAAAATTTACCTTACCCAGAAATTGTCTTATTTGTTTCTTGTTTTGCGGTGCTGGAAATTCTGCTATAGATTTGAGGTTATCTTTTAAAGGTGTAATTATATTACCTTTTATTAAATGCCCCAAGAACTTTACCGAATGTGCCGCAAATTTGCATTTTGTCAATTTTAGACGGAATCCTTCTTCGGCTATAGCATTCAACAGCTTCGACAGATGGTCCATATGGTCATCGAAAGTTTTTGAAAACACCATTATGTAATCTATATAATTCATTACATAATTAGACAGGTTATGTTTTCTTATTATATTAGTCAGAATCCTTTGAAAAATTGCCGGAGATGTCTTCAACCCGAAAGGCAGGCAAGTCCATTGGTAATGACCTTCTTGTGTGACAAAGCCTGTCTTCGCTCTGTCGCTGATCCTCAGTGGTATTGACCAGAAAGCAGAATTAATGTCAAGCGTAGTAAAATACCTACAGTTTATTGTTTTTACCATCAGATCCTCTATAAGAGGGAATGGTTGTGCCTGTGGAACGATAATTTTATTAAGGTCTCTGAAGTCGATACACAATCTTGACCTCTTCCCTTCATCCCGCTTGAATGCTAATGTCACAGGTGCTGCGAATGGGCTATAAGATTCTTCAATCAATTCATTTTTTAGCAATTGACCAATTTGTTTCTCAATTTCTTCTCTATCCCCCAAGGAGCACCTATATGGTCTCTTTGAGCAATATTTGTCTACTTGTAAATCAATAAATGCTTCATAGTTTTTCACCTGTCCAACGTCAAATTTATCTTTCGCAAATATGTGTTTATAATCATCTAATAATGCATTAATTTTTGTTATTTGGTCATCTTTCAAGTTAGTGGTATCGATGTCAAATTTATTCACATCTATGCCCTCATTGAAATTTATTTCATAATTTGATATTTGTGACTCTTTGGTTTCAATTTCAAAATATTTATTTTCGTCTCTTATTGGACTGATATATTGATTTTCACTTGGGTTGGCATTTTTCTGAAGTTGGATGTTTAAATTCCCGTCATGGGTCAATCCAAACCTCTTTATTGTATCCAGTCCCAAAAGCAATTCATGAGTGAAATTTTTATCATTGCAAATAAATGCATTTATTTCCTCTTCAATATTCAATATTCTTCCGTTTAATTTTACTAAACCTATAGTTTTCCCCCCACCACCAATTGTGTTGAATTTGTTTTCAAAGTAATTTATCTTTGAATTTTTTACTGTTATTAATTTGGAATTTATTAAAGTTATATTTGATCCAGGATCATAAATACCAGAACATTTCAGTTTGTCATTCAATATTACTTCAACTTCGATTAGTGGGGGAATATTTAGTTTTTTGTATCCTCGAATTGATCAATCTCTAATGTCAAATTTTTGCAGTGTTTGCCACTGTTATTGCTGATCTTGTCTTCTTTGAACCAGCACAAATCCTCAGAGTGAAATCTGTTTTTCTTTCCAATTTTGTAACAAATCTGACATGGTATTTTTTTTCGTCATTCTGATTCTGATTTATTTTTTTCTGTAACTTTTCTTTTTATATTGTTATTTTGATCTTCATGCATTTGTAGGGCATTAAATAAAATAGTTGGGTTTGTCATTTTCTGTCTATCTAATTTGCTCCTAACATAAGTAGGTAATCCTGTGACGATTAAGTCAGTGAGAGTTCTGTTATCAATATTATTGTTATACTCTAGTAACAATCTTTCTTTTTTTAATGCATATTCCAGTAGAGAGCCACTTAAATGCTTGTAAGTCAATGCATAGATTACAGAAGACCAGCTTTTATCCGCAAATGTATCTAGAAAACTTTCTCGCCATATCTCCCACATTGAGTTTAAGCTGTGTTTAATCAGCATAGACTCATACCAGTCGCTTTCTGAGTTATTCAAAAATAGCCTCAATGCACTAATTTTCTGTGTATTACAATTTAAATCAAATCTTTTACACTCACTCTCAAAACATTGTAACCATTGCTTGGCATTAGTGGTCTTATTGTCAAATTTCTTCAAAACAAATTTTTCAGTCAATCCGCTTAAATTGGTGTACTTTTCTTTGTTAGTATTGAATTTTTCGCTTAATTTCTCTAAAATTTCTAGTAATTTTCCGTCTGTAGTAGATTGGCTCGTTTGAGTCAATTCTTGTAACAAATAATCATTAAACATTATATTTCCAGTGTTATCTTTGTAAAGTTCTAGCACATCGCTTGGCATCGATATCCATACCTTTCTACTATGACCCCTTCTCTGTAATGTTCTTTTTATTTTTACGAATTCTGGAAGGTTCGTTAATTGTAGGTGATGTTTTGCTGCTTGAAAACATGGCGGCATGAGATATGTCATTCCTTCTTCTGTTGTTATAGATTTTATAGTAAATATGTTATTTTTCGGATCTTCATCCGCTGAAAGCTCTACTTCAAATTGTAATCTTGCCAAGATCTACGGATATCCAATTAAACTCTGACAATTGACAATTTATAATATGTTGGATGTCGAGGACGGGAGCAAAAACACACAATCTGATTTATCTAAAATTAGAAATATTTACTGTTAATCATTTTTAATTATTACAATATTATTATTTTAAAATAAATTGTCACATACATTATATACTAACCTAAAATTAGAAATTCGACAATTAAAGATTTTTACTTCCAATAGATCGACGCCATTATTAATGTTCATGTATTCATGGCTTCTATTCTAAATAACCGTTTTAAATCTCATGTCAGTGTGGCAACGTCAAACTTTAAGGCGGCGTATACATAATATAAATAATAAATAATAGACCGCGTACGTACGGAGATTTATTGAATAAGATTTTAAGTAAAAGACTTTTTGTAGTATCCTTCCCCACTCAGATTATATAATTGTATTTGTCTTCGATTGTGGTTGTTTGAAATTGAGATTGTACTTATGTATGTATAGTTCTTTCAGCTTAAGACGCAAAAAATCCCTGACAGGCCAAAATAGGTAGATTCGTTACATAGGTGTAACCTAATTTATTAATAGAATGAATAATGGCTACTATCACTCATCTCCAAATCACTCAAATCAACCGCTGTAGGCTTTAAAATCAACTGAAATAAAATAACTGGAAATACTATATTATGAAAAGAAAAGATGAAAGTTTACATACATATCTTTACTATTTATCCCTAAAGAGAACAGAGCACTAAACGCTGTAGTCCCAGGGTCTTTCGCCTCGCCCTCTGGGTCCGGAGTCCTCATACTTTTTTCGTGACCTTCCTCCAGTATTTTTGATATTGTGTTTTCGAAAATTTGTTTAACAGTCATTTTTAGGAAGTTGTTTAACAAATAGCAGAAATAATGAGTTAGGTAATTTACGCTTCATATTAGCAACAATATTAATTATTTATAAGTAAAATGTACTAAATTTTGTTATAGCAATTAAACGCGTTGAACAAAGGCGAGGAAGAAGACGAGACAATAAGTGTCGCAGAGATGAAATCTTTACAAGGATACGACGATAGTTTGAAAGAAGTAGCTGATTATCAATTTTATATTGCCTACGACTTCTATGCTAAGAACAACTCACATTATCACCGATCTCCATATTATGGATATTACCAGGGTAAGAATATATTTTTTATTTAAATTCTGAAGATAAATTGACAAAAATGAAGTTCAAAAATAAATTTGACAATTTGTGGGTTCGGTTCCTACTCGCGAAGAATGACTTATTTACATTTTCTTCGCTCTAACAACAAGTATAGAGTTAAAATAAAGTGAAATTATTGTAGCTGTCGAGGCGCAATGAGACTGATAAACTTTGGATTTATTTTCTAAGATAAAATGTATTTATTTTAATTATTTTGACAAATTAAAAGATGAAATTGAAACATTAATTAAAATTCAAGATTATTTAAATGGAGTATTTTTCGCCGCAGACAGAAGACAGAAGGCTGACCAGGGGTCTTTAAACTTAATAAATATGAATTAAATTGTTTAGTATTTGTTTGTATTTGTAGAGATGAACTTATATTATTTTAAATGATTTTAATTGAGGGTTTGTGTACGTCGAAAGAATGAATGATGAAAGAATGGTAAAAAAGACATACGATGTGAAAGTGAGTGGTAAGAGAGGTAAGGGGAGACGTCGGTTGACTTTTTAAAAAACAGTATCGATGATACTGGAGGAAGGTAACGTAAAAAACATGAGGACACCCCGAAGAGCATGCATTAAGAGGTTAATGACAGTGGATGAGGCGAAAGAGGTACGCAGAGACCGCAGCGATTGGCGCTCTGTTTTCTCTGACTACCCCACTAGGGATAGAACGTGAAGATGTGCGTGTGTGTTTGTGATTTTAATTGAAAATAAGAGCTTCGTGGTGAAGTAGTGTGTATGACTACGACTTACGACTTTTGAGATTTTTGAGCGGTGAACTTAAAACGTATATTGTATAAAAAACAAGGTCTAACTGCCTAATATATTATATTCTAGGCTTACATATAGCAAATCCGCTACGTTGGAATATGTTTAAATTACATAAAAAATATTTTATTTGCAAATTTATTTCCTTTTTTGCAGTTCCACATCCAGATAATCGTCTTTATACGCCACAGCTAAACCATATTAGTATGAAAATGCCATCTAGTCCGCTGTTATTAACGCGTCCTTCGCCCGACGGCTTCTGTAACGCCTCGAGCATTGACGAAAGTTGTAAAGACGGGTACTGCGAATGCTCTCACGTTTTATCAGTAAAGAAGAATGCAGTTGTAGAAGTAATCATAGTAGATGAAGGGGTAACTTTTGATGCAAACCATCCCTTCCACTTACACGGTCACAATTTTAGAGTAGTCGGACTTAGAAGGCTAGCAACCAACACAACTATAGAAGAAGTGAAGAAATTCGATGAAATGGGTCTACTGAAGCGTAATTTGAAGAATGCTCCTTTAAAAGATACAGTAACTGTACCAGACGGTGGATACACAGTGATAAGATTCAAAGCAGATAATCCAGGATATTGGCTTTTCCATTGTCATATAGAATTTCACGTAGAAGTCGGTATGGCACTAGTTTTTAAGGTAGGTGACCATAAGGACATGGCGCCAATTCCTCATGATTTTCCAACTTGCGGCAATTATATGCCTGATAATATGTTAGAACATCAAACGAATAAACCTATTAATAATGATAATCAAATAATTTCCATTAACCACTGGTGGCCACTCATGTACGTGAACAGTACCTCGTCTGGCCCCACTTTAAAATCATCTTTCTCAGTTTTATGGTTTATTGCGCTGTTTAAATTAGTTATAGGCACATAACGTGTTTACCCAAGTTTATTATAGTTTATTAAAAAGAAAATACTACATTTCACAATGGTGAATATTGAGATACGAATTTGTACTTATCATTTATGTTTTAAGCAATTTATTTGTTTAAATATTTATTCGCAAATGATTTTAATTTATTTATTGGACAGTACTTATATTTTGTTTATTATTTATTTTGTGTAACTGTAATTTATATTTGGTTATACTTTTCAAGCTTTGAGTATTACGAATCGATTATAATTATTCTTTCTCCATATGTCTATTTGGATTTATTTTTAAAATTTGTGCAGTAAAAAGTTTTTAATGTAGCTTTAGTAAAATTATGTAATAGGTTTATTTACCTTGCCAAAACTGTAGACATTGTGAATGTCGTTTACGTATTACTAAGATTATGTTAGACGTCGCTGATGATATGTGATATTATTTAGTTAAGTTATTATTAAGATTAGTATTAAAGCTGTTGTAAAATTAAAGTAAGTCAGTATTTTTTTCTATGAAGAATTAAATTGATTATTGCAAGTATTGAATATTTTATTTTTTGATTCCCTACAATTTTATAAACAAAAAACTTACAGAAAGAACACATTATTACGTTTATAATATATATTTATTTCACCCGAAGGAAAGCTATGGTAGTTTTGTCTAACAGAAAGAACGAAGAGTTAGAAGAACGAAGATATATAATTCCCATTAAACAGATATCAGGTACTATGAAATTATATCGAAATTTTCAACGTGATGTAATAGTATGTAATATTTTGAAGGTAAATAATAATTAACGTCTTTGTCAGGGCAGTGGAAAAAAATTGGGTATTTCTTTTCTAGCGGAAAAATATTGAGTTTGTTTATGTTACTACTCATTCAACCACTAACAAAATGGACAAAAATAAGCTCCACGGAATAAGTTGAGATAATCTAGCTACAGACAGGAAGACACTACTTACTCAGTTTTAATCTAAGTCAGATTTTCATTTATTTGAAAATTTAATATAAGATAAACGTTCAATAATAGTTCTACGGCGATAAAGATTTAATTTTCCTTCGAATATTATAAATGAGCAATGTCACAATGAAGTTTAACAGCAAAAGTGTAATATTAGGCGCTTTGAAACATTCCTGACAATGTAATTTGTCGGCTCGATTGTTATATTTAATATTGTACTTTAATTAGTTATACTAATTTCCAAATATTTACATTAAAAGGTCTTAAAAAATTAAATAAAGCAAAAAAAAATAAAAAAAGCAAAATGTCATAAATACTTTTATATGACGCTAAACAATAATCCTTGCCAATGTGATAAACCAAAATATATATTTTAGCATATTAATATAAATTATAAGAAATTTCAAATACGTGTAAACCAGAGTGACTAGATTGATGCGATAAAAAAATGGGCTCGTCCGGGATATGAACCCGGGACCTCTCGCACCCTAAGCGAAAATCATACCCCTAGACCAACGAGCCAGTTGTACAATAACTTCAAAATAAAAATAAGAATTTGTACTTTCCCTTATTTTATCGTTCAAAAACCAGTCTTCGTAGTACTATAGCAAATTTAACTATAGTAATTTATAGTTAAATTTACATACATACATTACATATAAATATAATGAACTATGTCAAAACAAAGTAACGATTTATTTATTGCTTACTAATAATTGTTAAATTGTGAGGATACTGCTCTATTAAAACACGTGTTTTATGCTACATAAAACATAAATTAGTTTTTTTAGTAAATTGTAACAACAAATGCTTATCCAGTAATATTTATTTAGTATGTTTCGAATCAACAAGAGTTTTTATTTCATTCAAGAAATATCTTGTATCTCCATATGTCAGGCAATAGCCTGTCATATGGCAGAACTGAACACTGTATTTATTTTGTTACCACAGCAAAGAAATTAAAAACAATTTTCACGAAGTGAGATTCAGATACTGATAGCAGTCCGGTTTTATAGCTTTCTTTTTTTTTTTTAGCTTCACGCTTTTATCCCGCATATTGCAGGGTAGGCAGAGGGGACTGCAGCAACTATATGAACCTAGTGTGAAGACACTCCATTACTTAGTCCCTGCTTTCTCCGTCCCTGTTTTTCCCCTTTTTCGAGGCATTGCGTGTTGAGTGGCGGAACTCAACGCTGCGCTTTGCCTAGTTTGCCAGAGCGAAGAAAATGGAAATAGAAAAATCCATCTTCTCCGACTGGGGATCGAACCCAGAAACCGTCGCGTTACAGGCAGACGCTTACGCCTCTGCGCCACGACGGCCCTCAATAGCTTTCGTATGTATTTTCTCGACATGGATACTGCATATTACGAGATTGCAACTAATTTATTTCATTGATGAAAATGAAGTTAGATGAAGATATCTTACAAAAAAAACACTATCCTCTTCAATTTTCATTTAAATTTCGTTACTGTCATGGTGCACTAGGTTGTGGACCCAACTCTATTTCAAATCTTCATTAAATAAATAATTATAAATAAGTAAATTCTACAGAATCGAGTAAGAAATTTTGTGTTAAAATTGTAAATCTCACAATGCTTATTTAATCATTTTAACTTGGTCTAATCGGACTAATAGCAAATTAATTTTCTTTTCACATTAGTCTTAGAAAGTTTGAACACTAGTGCAATTATTCTAATATTCTTTGAGTCTCAGTAATAATCTATTTTCGGATTTCCAGGTTATTAGCCCTTTTTTAGAAAATGTTTTTACATCTACCCTGTAATCTACATTACACTAAGCAGAGAAATTCTAGTGTAAAGATTCTCCTTTCTATACTTAGAGTGAATTAGAATGGTGACCACAGCCAACTTATTAACAGATACAACCCTTAGAAATTCCAATTGACAACGAGCGCGACGTCGCGCGTCGATAAGCTCGTATTTTTAATTTTTACTTGAAGATGTAAATTTCTGTATCATTTTCATTTTAGTTAACACACACGTTACGAATGGTGTAACTTTCAGTTGATCTTGGGAAGTTATGAATATTCAGTTCAGTGTTTGCAAATTTTATCTGCATTTGATTTTATGCATTACAAAACTATGTCCTTCAGACGAAATGATAGAACATCTGAATATCTTTTACAGATTTTTTTACTGGCGGCTCAAAAGCCAACCAAAAATATGTTTTTCATCGAATGGAAATTGAAACGACTACCAATGCTCGCAGTCAGGCACTTTCTCCGGCCCCATAGATACACCTACATATATAGAAGCCCAATGTACGCTAAATCACGATAAGCAACAATACCTATTTTTTCACCATTTAACGAAAAACGCTCCTGTTCGGACTTCGGACATCGCCGTCGCCGAATGGAGAGGCGCGGGCGCGTGTTCGGCCGTGGACGCATCGCGTGGGTCATATGGACCTCAGCAAGCCACTTGCTAACCACAGCCAACCGACGTTTATAATCCGCTGCTTTTCATTTCTAAATTCCTTATTAAGTTACCAACAGCTCGTTTGTTATATTATTCAACAGTGTTATTGGCAAACTCGGGAAACGATAAGAATTTAAGTTCAATCACTGTCCGAAGACATCCAATTTCTTTAATTTTTGTTAAATAGTATAAACTATATTTATGAACTCACTTGCTTATATAATTTAGTTCGTAACAAAAAAAGAAACTACAATCTTTACAAGATTGTTTCTTAGTATTAAAAAACTGCCATCGCTACTCGAGTTTATGGATAATTTTGCAATATGTCGCTCTGTTAAGAGAAATGTATCGAATCTTGTCTCATTCTAATTGATATAGCGTGAAAATAAAAACAAGATTTATCAACATATATTTTTTTTCTTCATACAATTATTCTATTTTTTTTTTAGCTTCGCCGCGCTTTGCCTTAGTTGCCAGAGCGAAGAAAATGGAAATAGAAAAATCGACCTTCCCCGACTGGGGATCGAACCCAGAAACCGTCGCGTTAGCCGCGTTACAGGCAGACGTTGCGCCTCTGCGCCACGACGGTCCTCATTCTAAGGAAATTTCAAAGGAATAAAGGAAAGGAATAAATCTATTTTATTATAAATTATATTTTCAGATATCACATTACAAATATTTTATATTTACTACATTTCATGCTATAATATGCGCGTGCTATCATATAAATATTGACAACTTTTTTAATGGAAACCACATTGAAATCAGTATTGTAATTTCAAACATTTTAGTCCATTGGGTAACGGCTTTGTTGCGAACTATGTAAAGAAAAATAAAAATAATGCAAACATAAAAGTGAACAATGAAATATACCTTGTTGCAATATGCACAAATTGCTAAAATATATTTTAGTTATCCTTAAAATACTGCAAAGGACAGCTTGATAAGCTGGTGTTACAGAAATATCATATTTTCATCGTATCTGAACACCATCAAAGTTTTAAAACAAACTTACAAGCAAATCAGAGAGTCGTGCAAAGTAGAGTTCTATGATTTTTAAACAGACAAACACAGGTTAATAATTAAAATAAAAAATTAGAATCACAGCATTTAATTTATAACCAAAATTGTTGTTATTGTTAATGGTTACCAAACTTACTACTAAGCTTTCATAAATTTAATCCATTAATTAAATACCACTCAATTCCAATTGTAAATTTAATTGTATTTGAATAATACTAATTGAAAAGTAAAATAAAATAAATTGATGCGTAACGTTTTATATAAATAGTATAAAATTTCTGCATTAGAATGTGATTATAATTTTACCGTGGTTGCCCGTGGGGGCCCAGCCGCGGCTGGTTATTTCCAATCTTCACCTAGCTAGGCTTTGTTTATCGTTATCTTTATGTTACATACAGAGAACTACTGTATTTCAATAACACTGATGCGAATATTGAGAAATATACTAATATTTTTGAATTTTCAAGGCGCACACGTTGTCTATAGGAGCGGGAACATAATCATGAGTCGTGAAAGAAAGAAAAGAAGTGAACTCTTGCTTGTCGTCCGAGTGAATGAAGTGCGACAAGGATTGCAATATGTATAGTGTGCGTGTTAGAAAGGGATGAGAATAGGAAGTTATTCCGAGTGGCAGTTTTTTAAATATAATATTTTTAGTCAAAATAAATCCCTTTTAATTTAATACTAAACACCTTTTTTATATTTTTATGTAATGTACGTAATAGAGACTTTATATAATTCTCTGATAGGACAAAACGCGGAGTTTTGTTCGGCTTCATATTATTTACACGGAAAATTATTAACATGACTTTTAAACTATTTAGACTTTTTTTAGCTTTAAAAATATTGCTATTATAAAAATGTCTATCTATATTTTAAGATGAATAAAAATTGTTGTTAAAAAAATATAAGAAATATTTTAAGAAAAAAGAACTGTTTAACTGCTGTTGTTTAACTTGCTATTAAACTTAAGTAGACATTTTGCGTCAAAAGCTCTTATAGTTTGTTATTGGGATGGTAAATACAGAGAAATGAGTAGGTGAACATTTGAGTGGAAGTAGATAAAAAGTTATATTATTTTTACTATTTATAAATGTTATTTCAAACTAAGACGTTGGAAACATATGAAAACTCATGGAAGGTTCTTTACAAAGCATAATGGTCGGATAGCTTTGACGGTGTCTACGAAGCGCGAGTTCAATCCGCTGTGTTTTATATATTCACACGTATTCACAGAAGTAATAAAAAACTATGTTAAGTTCAGCCACATCATAAAGTAAAGAATGCATTTGAAAAGCTGAAACAGGAGTGTTTTGACACTAGCTTCTTACAATCTATTTCAAAAATCATAATAAAAATCATAAATCTGTCAAAATAAAAAAAAAACATTTTTTTCTTCATCATTCAATTATCCTCATTCGATCTAATTTGCTCTGTGTCAGAGGATCACGCTCTGACATCATTAATTAGCTCGACTACAGGACTAACAGGGTTACATTAGTCATTTAACCATAAACATTTAAAAAGGAACTGTTAAAGATTAAAAAAAAGGAAAAAACTTTGAAAGGGTACTAATTTGGTAGATTTACATATATCGTTATCGTATCAATTACTAATGTAAGGAATGATTACATTGGAGTAAAAATGTATTAAGCCAAGCACATATTCTACCAATATATTAGTCCCAATTCCCAAATCTTCTAAAGAAGACCGCTGAACAAAAAATCATTAAAGAAAAACAGAATTAAAAATTAAGTCAAACGAAGAAATACTATATTTTTAATTTCACGCTATCCAGCACGTAAAGGGATAGGCAAAGAAAAATAAAGGCCTATATAAGCGAGTATCAAAACATTTAGTTCTTAAAATCATTAAGGCATCTCACAACAATATAATAAATAAATTTAAGTAATAATGAAAAATATAATTTTATTTTACATATTAGTTACAGGTGTAAAAACAATATTTAAATAATGAGCATTCTTTATTTATTTCGTGTTTGCGTTCGCGCGTTTATTCGCGCGTAAAGAATCGGCCTAATTCAGTAACGTACGTAGTATAACAATTTTCATAAAATTTTCAAATAGTAGATGTGAGCTTTTTCCGGCTTTAAAATTTCACACAGAACTAGTACATGACGCGAATTTTAATTATGAAACTTTTGAAATAATAGAGTGAAAGCTGTGGCGGTATCTTTGCCAGGCACAAGCTTTAGTGTCACTTTGTTGCATATATAATATATTAAATAAATACTTGTTTGGTAATGCATTAGGAAAAAATCATATATTATCTATCTCTCTGTTATTTATTCTCTAGTATTGAAAAAACATTGTAGACGTTTATTTATAAACAACTGTATTGCGTAGCATGTTATTTACGTTTAGAATCACGTATAGTTTTTTAGTCTTAAGATACTTAGTATGTTGAATTTAAACATTGTGTTTTTAGTGAGATGAATATATTTTGAACCCCTGAGTGGAGCCTACTTTCTCCAACTACTCTAAGTTAATATAAATTATTATAATAACTTAGTTAATACAAACAAAACTTTTTCGAGTCATAGGAACTCAAATTTTAACTTATGAGGAGATGCTGACTGTTCTCAGTCAGATCGAAGCTGTGCTTAATAGTCGTCCGTTATAAGTATTGAGTACTGACCCTTCTGAGCCTTCTGTGCTTACTCCCGCTCATTTTTTAAATAGAACTCCTTTAAAATTTTTTGCCCGCTGCTGATTTAACCGCAGAACGACAACAGTTACTCAGTAGATTCTCTTTACTGGACTTTATAGTTCAGTCCTTTTGGAAACGCTTTAAAAATGAATATTTACACAATCTACAAACTAGAGAGAAGTGGAATACTCCCTCTCATCCAGTAAAAGAAGGAACTATTGTTTTAATTAAAATAGAAAATGCACCGCCGTCACTCTATATTATTTTTTGTATTAGCGTATATTATTTTATTAACTGTAGAATTCGCAATTACTTAATTTTCTTAATTTTAAATATTTATTCGTAAAGGAGTTCCTTCACGGCGGGGGGGGGGGGGGGGGGGGGGGGTTTTTATTTATTTTATTTAAAATTTATATTTAAAAACCGCCACTCGCAATGACTTCACAACGCGTGCGCCTTGAAAATTCAAAAATATTAGTACATTTCTCAATATTCGCATCAGTGTTATTAAAATACAGTAGTTCTGTGTATGTAACATAAAGATAACGATAAACAAGGCCTAGCTAGGTGAAGATTGGAAATAACCAGCCGCGGCTGGGCCCCCACGTGCAACCACGACGAAAGGATCCAAGGAAAACAAGGAAAACCTTTAACCAAGTAAGTGTGCGATTGTTCTACTTTCCCCAGCTACATATATCTTTTATTTTGTCCAATTAAACCCGTACTGTAGCTGGTAAATCATTTTTCCTTTTCTATTCGTTGTTGTGAGTGTCGGCCATTATTATCATGTTCTTTCACTAATTTTCTATCAAAACAAAAATACAGTCCACTAGCATTTTTTTAATTCCTCCTATTATTGTTTTAAACTGCACCGAATTGGCGGTGATATTATGATCTTTCGCCTCCATATAGCTATGTAAGACTAATGTGAATAATGAAAAGCTTTTGAAATTTAACCCTTAAATTAGCTTAATTGGACCACAAACCAAGGAGATTACAACACGTGTCAGTTGAAGTAGTGTACTGAGTAGTTATAATGTTCTAACTTCTTAGTAGCTCACTGCCCTGCTAACATAAAACTCTACATTTAGGTAAATATGAAATATAAGGTGAAGTAGGCATATATCCTTGCATTGAAACATACATATACAGACTTTAGTAACGCATTTGATAGGGTGGATCACATTATTTTAAAATCAAAATTACAAAGTTACGGTATCCATGGTACTCTGTTAAAATGGTTTGAGTCTTATCTTAATAATAGAGTGCAAAAAGTAATTGTCAATGGTTTTAGCTCTAGTCCATTTGTAGCCAGTTCAGGTGTACCGCAGGGTTCCCATCTCGGTCCTATTCTATTTCTAATATTCATAAATGATATTACAGATAAAATTTCGCATAGCAAGTGTTTAATATTTGCTGATGACTTGAAAATATATAAGCAAATATTAAGTGTTGATGATGTTAAACTACTTCAAAGTGATTTAGACGCTGTAAATAGTTGGTGTAAAGATAATAAAATGATTTTAAATGTGAATAAATGTATCCATATAAAATTTACCAAGAAAATAAATCCTATTTCTTCCATCTATTTAATAAATGGTGTATCTCTAACCGAAGTTTCCGAAGTCCGAGATTTAGGAGTTATTATGGATAGTAAACTAACGTTTAATAAACATATAAATAGTATATCTGAGAAATCCTGGAAAATGCTCGGTTTCGTAAAACGCCATTGTAAACAGTTTAAAAATACTCAAACTATTTTAACAGTTTATAATTTTTTAATACGGAGTCTTCTTGAATATTCTACCCCAGCTTGGAATCCCAGTTACAAAGTAAACGTTAATAGATTGGAAAAAATACAGTGCAAATTTTGTCGTTTTCTAGCTTTTAAGGATAGAGAATGTCCATATCGTGCTAGCTATGAAATATGTCTATCTCACTTTAAATTAAAATCACTTGAAAGTCGTCGTAATTATTTAGATTTATTGCTACTTTATAAACTCTTACATGGATCTTTAGATGCACCGGATATATTGTCAGAAGTTCGCCTATCTGTGCCGCGTATTAGCCCCCGTTTCCCTATTTCCAAACCATTTTCAATGAGAAGAGTTAGAACAAATGTTGGCAAACATTCACCTATAAACCGTATATTAAATACGTATAATGAAATTGGTCCTGCAAATGATGTTGACATCTTCCACGATACATTACCTAAATTTAAGAAAAAAATTATTTCTGTTATTTAGTCTTATTCTAATTTAAATTGTATCTTATTTGGTTTTTTTATTTCAATTGTATGTTTTTTTTTTTGTATTTTCTTAAGTTTGTTTAGTGTGATTAGTTTTACCTTAATTGTAATTTTCGTTAGAATTTGTGTTTAGTTTATGTTTATGTTTGTTTTTATTTTTGTCAAAATATTGTCTCACATTTTTTTTTAATTTGATATTGTTATTGTAGCAAATGTTGTACACGCCTGTAATGATGTACCACACAGAAAAAGTCTGATGTTCCTTCATTACCTACTATTTTTATTGTGTGTATGTCGATGGTGTGTCTTTTAAATAAATAAATAAATAAATAAATAAACGGTTCAATTGTTCTTCAGATTTAACCGGGCAAATATAAAAATAGACAAATTTTAAATTAAACAACGTTTGTTGGTAATATAGAAATAAACAACTTGAAAAAACACTATAATCACAAAAAGACTGAAAGAAAATCCAAATTCTCCCGAGAAAAACCATGTAAGTACTGGAAACAATTTAATTGGAAAATAAATAGCATATATTAAACATACAAAGAATAATTAGTTAACAAACGCTATACATAAATAGTGAGGGTATCTACGGTATATACCTTTTAAAAGGATTTTCATTTCAATTTTGAGTAACATCAATTTCGGAGCATATACATTTTTGCGCAGAAGTTTCTAACACACTTTGATCTCGCATTTGAATATGCAAATTCGTAGTTAGAACTGCCCAATTAAATTCACTTTTGATTCCGAAACTCTAAACGCGACGGCATGCCAACATAGATATTTGGATTTAATTTTATAATGACGCTTATAATGGCTATGTTTTATATAAATGTGAATATATCTGCTTTAAAATATGGTAATGAATCTAAGTTTTTCATATTTTTGTAATTTACGTAATAGAGGCTTAAGATCATTTAATGCTCTAGTAGGATAAAGCGCAGCGTTCTGTTCCACGACTTTATACTAGTTTGAAAAATAAGCTATGAATAAAATTTTTGAATAAAAACTATATAAATTTTCTTGAGCTTTAAAATTATTTCTCATATAAAATTGATCTATCTATATTTTAAGATGAATAGAACCTCAAATGAACATACTCGTTTTTACAGCTATTAGAAGATTTGCTTGTTGTTAGAAAAATACAAGAAACATTTTAAGACAAAATAAAACGACAATAATATGTTGTAAAAACATTTTATTTGACGGCTGTTTAAACTTAAGTAGACATTTTGCGTCAAAAGCCCTTAGGGTTTGTTATTGTGAGGTTAAATAAAGTGAAATAAGTCGGTAAAAATTTTAATGGAAAAGTTATTTATTATTTGAAAAGTTATTTTTTAATTTTTATATGCTATGCCAAACAAACATTTTAAAGTCATATGAAAATTCATTGAAAGCTCTTAACCAAGCATAATGGTCAGACGAACGAAGACGAAGGTGATGAGCTTTGACGGTGTCTACGAAGCGAAGTTTCAAACCATTGCGTTTCACTTATTAATACGTTTTTTTAAAAAAATTATAAATAGTTATTTGAACCCTAAATTCGTAGTAGGTATATAAGTAATAAAAAAACTATGTTGAGTTCGACCATTTCATAAAGTATCGAATGCATTTGGGAAGTGGAAAGTGTTTTGGTTTGAGATCCTTACAACGAACTATAAAAATGATAATAAAAACCATAAATACATTGAAATAAAAAAAATCCTTCCTCAATTAATTATCCTCATCCGGTCCGGTTAATTAATTTGAATATAACAGGGTTACATTAGTCATTTAACCATAATTATTTAAAAACGAGCTGACAAAATGAAAGAAACTTGTACACTTTGAAAGAACAGTAAATTGGTAACTCCTAATTTTTCACAACAACCTACCGACTAATAAAGTGGGTAGGTTGTTGTAAAGAATTCAAAACTAACACCAAAGTACCTTTAAGTTTAAATGTTTATCTAAACCAGTTATAGATTTAGTCTAAATACACTCTTAAAATATATAAAATTAAATCATACAATTTTTTAGAATTTAACTCCTACTTACTTGAGATGAAATATTGCCGGATACGTACATACGTACACACGGACACTATTGTGGTAGTCAGCAAGAAAGATCGCCTAAGTCAAAAGTCGCGTGCAGGTGCTATTGTCACATAATATATAATAGAACTCAATTATACCGACTTAATATATGATTCTAAATAAATAAATTGACCCTTACCGATGAAAGAGGCTAAAAAGAAGAGATGATAAAGAATACAATTTAATGGATTTTCAATAACAGGAAGGTTATTCATAAAAAGTTCAAGCGTCAGCTGTTGGAATGTAAAACGATGTTTCATTAATTCTATAGCTGAAAGTGATGTTAAGAGATTTTTTATTAAATCAGTATATTTTTCGTAAATCAGTAAGAATTGTCTCTAGTTATAGCCGTTGTCTTAAGTTGAGTTGCGAGTTGAGTTATATATATATATATATATATATATATATATATATATATATATATATATATATATATATATATATATATATATATATATATATATATATATATATATATATATATATATATATATATATATATATATATATATATATATATATATATATATATATATATATATATATATATATATATATATATATATATATATATATATATATATATATATATATATATATATATATATATATATATATATATATATATATATATATATATATATATATATATATATATATATATATATATATATATATATATATATATATATATATATATATATATATATATATATATATATATATATATATATATATATATATATATATATATATATATATATATATATATATATTTTGGGCTTGTTATTGATTCTCAACAAAATATAACAACATAAAATCGACATATATCTTTACGTAACGAATCTACTTCTAGTAAGAAAAAGAAAAATTAAATATTGAATATATCAAAATGTTAAACGGTATGGTAATGGTATCAAAAACACAAACAATCATTTGCCTATTATTTCGATGCTGACTAAGCGAATGAAAAGTATTAAGGCTTGACATCGATTTTAGCAAGACACTGTTTCCAGAGACGAATTTTTAATAACATAAAAATTTTGTTATTTAATATTGAAATATTTAGCTTCATCTTTGTCTTTTGTTTTAATTACGTTCACGAAGCTTTCTTGTATATAACAAGGAAGACAGAGGTTAAGACATTTCGTAGCCAACTTTACATTTCAAGTATAGTAAACAAATTGAAATAATTCAATACTTTCAGTAAAAATTGAATAGACTATCTCGTTTGCCGACTCATAACGTCTTTAAAATCAATACCATGATTTATGTTGTTATTGGACTTAGGAAACACAAAATAATACTTTCTGCCCCCGTGGAATTCAAATCCGCAATCGTCAGGTTTACAATTTGACGCTACGTTGCTTTATATATTTGTATTATGATATAACATACTTAAAACTTTCTTTCAATAAATAGTTATAAATATTAATTACAATCTTTTACAGGTTTTATTACATTACGGATTTTTGTAAAAAAGAGACGTTTCATTTGAAGTATATAGCTTCGTATAGCATTTTATAATAATCTAAACTGTGAAGCATCGTCTTACGTGAACAAAATCCACAAGAAAGAAACAGCAATCGCAAAAACTTTTCATTTAGCTTTCGATATCGGATTAGGGCTTACCTTTGGAAATTCAAAGATAGAGAAAGGTCACCGTTACAATAATCGAATTGTGGCTCACCTTGTTCCTTCCTGTTGGTTTAAAAGTGGATATTTAATATGCTTTTATTATTGTATTTAAAATAGATAGGTATTCAAAGTAACATTTTATATTGCAATGGTGTTTAACTGTCTGTCAAAGCGTGGTCTAGACTTTGGCTATCATTACCACGGGTCTTGAACTCTATATATACACAAATAATATATAATGATTACACTTGACTACGTTTGATACTTTGTTTCAGCAACATCCCTTAAAAGAAAATTTATAAATATAATCAAATTTAGTCTAACCATAATCTTAACTTGACAAATGATTTACCTAATTTCTTAACTCTGGTAATGAGATAAAATGTTTAGTATCAACATATTAAAAAGGAATGATGATTGTAGATAGTTTTGAAAATGACATGATCATATTTAAAGCAAAGTCCAAATTTATTAAATTTTTATTTACATAATTAAATAAATATATAGTTAAATTTTCAAAACTTCAATTAAATGTTACTCATTCAAGTGTAATCTGTAAAGAAAATATGTTTGTATTTTATAATGACAAAAAACGTGTATATAAAATACCTTGTTGTATATTTAGTATTAACATTCACTAGTGTGAAGCCGGGTCGTTATTTCGATTTGTCGTTCCAGTATAGTAAATTCATAATGCTTTTGTGATCTTTTGATCAAAATAAAAGTAGAATGACGATCGGTTATTATCTCAGTAAAATTTATTTTATAGTTACAACGGATAATTGTTATTAAGTGTAATCACATTTTATGTGAAGACATGTTCAAATTACAATTTTGAACAATTATACTTTTATGCCGTGTGGGAGTCGGCAGAGTAAAATAACCCCACCCCTTTTCTCCCCATGGGGGTCGTAAAAGGCGACCGAGGGATTAAATAGGCACAAAAAATATATCACAGCCTTGGAGAAGGAAACTCCATACAAAAAATTTTTACCGTGGGAGAGCCTTGCATTTGCACGAATGGGCCGGCTCGACCGGAGTGATACCACGGCCTCACAGAAAACGAAACACGACGCTTGCGTCGTGTTTCGTCGCGTGAGTGAGGGTACCGGAGGCCCAATTCCCCCCACCCCCCTCCTTTATGATGGCGCAGTTTAAAGAAAATCTACCCCAGGAGGGTACCAACTGCGCTAGCGTTGGAGAATCCCTCTCTGGACATCCAGGCTCAGGACTCAACTTAGCGGAGCGTGGATGTCCAGGCCGCCCCACGAATTCTGGGGGGGGGGGGGGCAAAACCGCGCTAAATAATTCCCGGGGCAAGAGCGGACTTTACACGGCGTCCCCTGCCACAGTAGTTGTGGAGTTTTGCAACATCAGGGGTTTACATTCTAACATCAATGCTGTCCACTACCATCTCGAGACAGTAAAGCCGGCTCTGCTCTTTTTGACCGAGACGCAAATATCGTCTCCGGCAGACACCTCTTACTTGCATTATCCTGGTTACAGTTTGGAACACTCCTTCGTACCAAAAGCAGGTGTGTGCGTGTACGTTAGAGACGATGTTAGCTCACGCCGCCTCAGGAATCTTGAAGGTAGGGACCTCTCCATCTTGTGGCTACGTGTAGATAGCGACGACCACCCCCGCATCTACGCTTGCCTCTACAGGTCCCATAGCGGTGATGCCGAAACCGAACGACTCCTTGAGCACGTCCAAATAGCTACAGATTTAGTGCAACAGCAGACCCCTTCCGCAGAGATCGTGATACTCGGCGATTTTAACGCCCACCACGCCGAATGGCTTAGTTCACGCAAGACCGATCACGCTGGAAGATCTGTTCATGACTTCGCCCTGGCCTATGGTTTTACGCAGCTGGTTACAACGCCTACACGAATCCCAGATGTGGAAAACCAGGAACCTTCACTGTTGGATCTTCTGCTGACTTCCCACCCCGAAGACTACACCGTGTCCTCCTCTAGGCTCCTCTGACCATTGCCTTATCCGGAGTGTGGTGCCACTCTCACACTTAGCGCAACCACGCTGTCCACGAAGACGTCGAGTGTGGCACTACAAGTCAGCAGACTGGGATGGATTGCGATCCTTCTTTGCGTCCTACCCATGGAGTCAGGTTTGCTTTGCACTGGTTGACCCCAATGCCGTTGCTGATGCTATTGCTGATGTGGTGCTGCAGGGTATGGAACTTTTCATTCCAAACTCTGTGGTCCCTATTGGTGCCAAATGCCAACCTTGGTTTAGCCGATCCTGCAAAATTGCATCTCGCAATAAGTGGGAAGCTTACCAGGCCTGGGCGGCTGCTGCAGCAACGAAGGATGTGAATACCAGTGCCTTAAAAAAGAAGTTCAACCACTCCTCCCGATCCTTCAAAAGAGACATCGCTAGGGCGAAGTTCTTGTACACCTCCAGGATTGGCGAGCGACTAGAGCGTCTTCCGTCTGGAACTCGCGCATTTTGGTCCCTCGCTAAAGCCGTCCAAGGAAATTTCTGTACGCCATCTCTACCACCTTTGCTCAAGGGAGATGATTCATTGGTCCACGACGCAAAGGAGAAAGCCGACCTCTTGGGCAAATTCTTTGCGTCCAACTCATTCCTGGATGACAAAGGCCAAGACCCGCCGATAAAACCACGGTGCAATTTTTTCATGCCGGACATCCGATTCCACCAAAAAGCAGTGCGGTCAGCAATGCTATCCCTGGATGTCCACAAATCGAGCGGGCCCGATGGAATCTCTCCCATTGTTCTAAAGACGTGCGCCCCGGAGTTGGCACCGGTAATAACGCGCCTTTTTCGGCTTTCCTATTCCTCTGGCGTAGTCCCGACTTCATGGAAGACAGCTTTAGTGCACCCGATCCCCAAATAAGGCGACCGCTCAGATCCGACCAATTACAGGCCAATAGCCATAACCTCATTGCTCTCGAAAATAATGGAATCCATTATTAACAACCAGCTCCTACGGTACCTTGAGGATCACCAGCTGCTTAGCGACCATCAGTACGGCTTCCGTCAGGGTCGCTCGGCTGGTGATCTCCTAGTATACCTGACACATCGTTGGGCACAAGCCATCGAGAGTAAGGGCGAGGCTGTGGCTTTTAGTCTGGATATAGCGAAGGCCTTCGATCGGGTTTGGCATAAAGCACTACTTTCAAAGCTACCTTCCTATGGGCTTCCTGAGAAATTATGTGAATGGGTCACCAGTTTCCTAACTGACAGAAGCATAAAGGTCGTAGTCGACGGCGAATGCTCCGATCTCATGTCCGTTAATGCTGGTGTCCCGCAAGGCTGTGTGCTATCACCCACGCTGTTCCTCTTGCACATTAATGATATGCTGCAAATGAGTGGCATTCATTGTTATGCGGATGACAGCACAGGTGATGCTTTATACACCGGCCGCGCCAACATTTCTCGGGAAAACGTCATTGAAAGCCGAACCAAACTTGTGTCTGAAATTGAAACTTCGTTTCGGAAAATATCAGACTCGGGTAAACTAAACCTTATCCAATTTAACCCCAAGAAGACACAAGTTTGCGCGTTCACCGCTAAAAAGCTGCCATTTGTCGTATCGTTCCGTTTCGAGAGTACTCCTCTAACTGCCATAGCCAATATCGGAATTCTTGGCGTCGATATATCGAGCGAAGTCCAGTTTCGTGGTCATCTGGAGGGTAAGGCTAAATTAGCCTCGAAGAAGCTCGGTGTGCTCAATAGATCGAAACAGTATTTCACGCCGGCTCACCGCCTGCAGCTTGATAAAGCTCAGGTTCGGCCTCACATGGAATACTGTTCACATCTTTGGGCAGGGGCTCCCCAGTACCAGCTTCTCCCTTTAGACCGCATTCAAAGAAGAGCGACTCGAATTGTCGATTGCGAAAAGATTTCTGACCGGCTCGACTCCTTGGCACTGCGTAGAGATGTAGCCTCGCTATGCATTCTCTACCGCATATATCATGGGGAGTGCTCTGAAGAACTGTTCGGGCTGATCCCTGCCGCCTCTTTCCGTCATCGATCTATGCGACAACTCTACCACCCCCACCACCTTGACAGTTGGCAGAGTACTACTGTACGTTTTAACAGAAATTTTCTGCCCCGCACCACAAAATTGTGGAATGAGTTGCCGCATTCGGTATTTCCGGACAGATACGACCTGCAGACCTTCAAGAAAAGAGCGTATTCCCATCTAAAAGGCCGGCAACGCATTTTGTAGCTCCTCTGGTGTTGCAAATGTCCATGGGCGGCAGTATTCACTTACCATCAGGTGATCTGTCAGCTCGTTTGCCACCTATAATATATAAAAATAATATAAAAAAAATAAAAATCCGGATTTTGGTCCCCGTCAGGCACGTGTTGCAAAGCTCTAAAGTGCAATTGACTCCTGCAGCCGATCTGGCTCCGCATGCAGTTTTAGACATGGAACTCTGTAGACTAAATATTTCAATGTGTGCCTTGCAAGAAACAAGACTACCTGATGAGGAATTCATCCAAGAAACAAATACACGTTCTTGTGGAAAGGGAAAAGCACTGATACATCTTTAAATTCTTTGTTTGGAATAGCATATATAAATATAAAAATCACTTTTTATATATTTCCACTCAACTTTTTACCTACTTATTTCACTGTATTTACCCTCCCAATAACAAATCCAAAGAGCTATTGACGCAAAATGTCTACTTAAGTTTAACAGCAGTCGAATAAAATATTTTTACAACATTATTATGTCGTTTTATTTAGTCTTAAAACGTTTCTTGTATTTTTCTAACAACGAAAAAATTTTTAATAGCTGTATAAACGAGTATGTTCATTTGAGGTTCTATTCATCTTAAAATATAGATAGATCAATTTTATATGACAAATAATCTCAAAGCTTAAGAATGTCTACATAGTTTTTACTCAAAAGTCATTCTAATCATTTACTTTCAAACCGGTATTAAGTCGTGGAACAGAACGCCGCACTATATCCTTCTAGAGCATTATATTATTTAAACCTCTATTGCGTAAATTACAAAATATGAAAAACATATATTCATTATCATATTTTAAAGCTAAAATATTATCCTATTTACATAAAGCATAGTCATTATAAACGTCATTATAAAATTAAATCCAAATATCTATGTGGCAAGCCGTCACGTTTAAAGCAAGGTTTCGGAATCCAAAGCGAATTTAATTGGGCATTTCTAACTACGAATTTACATATTCGAATGCGAGATCAAAGTGTGTTAGAAACTTCTGCGCAAAAATATTTATGCTCCGAAGATGATGTTGCTCAAAATTCAAATGAAAATCCTTTTGAAAGGTATATGCCGTAGATACTCTCACTATTTATATATAGCGTTTGTTTACTAATTATTCTTTGTATGTATAATATATGCTTTTCAATTTTCAATTAAATTGTTTCCAGTACTTACATGGTTTTGCTCGGGAGAATTTGGATTTTCTTTCATAGTCTTTTTGTGATTATAGTGTTTTTTCAAGTTGTTTATTTCTACATTACTAACAAACGTATTTTTTTAATTTAAAATTTGGCTGTTTTTATGATATATGCCTACTTCATCTTATGTTTCATATTTACCTAATTGTAGAGTTTTATGTTAGCAGGGCAGTGAGCTATTAAGAAGTTAGAACATTACAACTACTCAGTATACTACTTCAACTGACGCGGGTTGTAATCCCTTTGGTTTGTGGTCCAATAAGATTAATTTAAGGGTTAAATCCGTAATCTAAACATATACATTTAAACGAAATACAAATACAAATTTTCATTATTCATAATAGTCTTACACAGCTACACATTAACAATTTAATTAATTAATTTGAAACAAATCACTTCTATTTTATTTTATTTTATATATTAAAAAAGGTATTTTATAAAGAATTAAATTAGTAAGAATTTCAAATAACTAAAATATTTCCACAAACAACATTCAGTGTGTAGAATCGCCAATTGCATTATTAACGCTAGAATTATCTCTACAGTGTGTGCTATCTGACTGCGGTAATTAGAAGGCGGGCACATAAACTATGGTTGTTAATAATTTATATGTCCTATTGTGTATGATATAGAACAAATATATAATATTTGTAGCTAAGTTCTAATAATTATTTTTATTAACTTAGAGTAGTTGGAGAATGTAGGCTCCACTAGGGGGTTCAAATTATATTCATCTCCCTAAAAACGCTGTGTTTAATTAAGATATTTAACATGTAATGTCTAGAATTTATATGAACAGCCTAGGACTAAATATCTTAAGACTAAAATTATATATGATTATAAACCACCACTAGAAATTTTAGTACCTGTGTCTAAATCAATGAAATTTAAAAATGCATCTAAAATTAAATACAATTTTTTCAAGGCCGATTAGGAATCAATAATTTGTGAGCTCAGCAAAATTCAATGGCTAGACTTATTTTCAGACTACAATTACAGTATTAATGAAATGGTAAATAAATTTTATACCATCGTACGTGATATTATTTGTAAATATGTACCGATGAAGAGCCTTAAACATCGAAACTATTCAGCCTGGTTTTCACCCCAGCTAATTTCTCTGCTTAAATTAAAGCACAAATGCAATATTAAAATTAAAAAATACCGCAACCCTCCAGACATATTAGAATTTCAATATTTACGCAAAGATAGTGAAAAATTAATTTTATATTGCTATAATAAATATATCAATGCGATCGACAATGAAATTGGAAAAAATCCGAAATATTTCTGGACCCACCTCAAAAACACTCAAAAAAATTCAAACTCTTACCCTCCTGTGATGTTGCTCAACAATAATAAGGCTACACAAGTGGAAACCATCTGTGAATTATTTGCGAATCACTTTTCCTCGGTGTACACTTGCGACGATAATATGTCTCAGTCTTTTAATTTCAACATAGCTCATTCTTCCGATCAAATAAATAATTTTGTATTATCGCATGAAGAAGTTTATAAAAAGTTAAAAAGACTTGATAAGTCCAAAGGACCCGGCCCTGATAATATTCCACCAATATTTTTAGTTCAATGTGCGGTAGCTTTATCATGGCCGTTGTCGTTAATTTACAATAGATTCTTAGAAACTGGTGAATATCCGGATATTTGGAAAGAGGCACGCATCGTTCCTATCTTTAAATCTGGTAAACAAGACCTAATTATAAATTACCGCCCCATTTCAATTATTTATCACTCGTCTATTCGCATTTATACAACCATATCTAAAATTACATTAACGACAACCAGCATGGTTTCATAAACAAACGCTCTACGGTAACTAATTTATCACTGCATATTTCCAATCTGGCTGATTGTATTGATAAAGGTCTACAGGTTGACGCCATATACACTGACTTTTCTAAAGCCTTCGACAAGGTTAACCACAGTATCCTTTTACGTAAATTGGAGTCATATGGAATTTCTGATCACCTACTTCAATGGTGCAAAACATATCTTACTGATAGAATATCTAGAGTAGCCATGTGTGGTCATCAATCAACACCATTTATAGCCTCTTCAGGTGTACCACAGGGATCTAACCTAGGGCCACTATTTTTCAATATATTTATAAATGATATTGTAACTATATTTAAAAATTCTTACGCGAATTTATTTGCTGATGATTTAAAACTAACTAAAACAATTACCAATGAGTCAGATGTAGTGTTGCTACAAGAAGATCTACATAAACTAGTCGATTGGTGTGATAAAAATAAAATGGTCTTGAATAGCAACAAATGTCATCACATAAAGTTTACCCGTAAAAAGAACATTATTCCTTCAAAATATTATATATATGGTGAGGAACTTAATGAAGTTAAAGAAATTTAAAAATTAAATTTTAAAGCACATATAGACAAAACTCTTGATTTAGCGAACAGATCTCTTGGCTTTGTTCTGAGACGCTCCAAAGACTTCAAACATTCTACTACTGCATTAACGCTATTTAGTTGTTTCGTTCGTAGCAGATTAGACTATAGTTGTTCAATCTTTTCCCCATTTACAAAATTTGATATAAACAGATATTTTTGTACTCTTTCTAGAGTACAAAAAAAGTTTCTTCGTCAATTGTCATATAGACTTAGAATAAATTTGAGTATTTATAATGAAAGATGCAAATATTTCAACATCCATAGCCTGGAAAATAGACGCAAACTCTTATCAATGAAATTTTTATATACGAGGGCCAAACTGAAAGTTTTTAGAACTGACAACTTAAAAGTATTATATTAAAAAAATAAATTTAAATTTTGAAAATAGAACTCTTTACCAATAATATTGAGTATACATTTCATTCATTTGTCATTTGTTTTACGATTTGGCGGCAAATTGAAAATTGTCTGTCTGCACGTCAGAATGAATTTAAGCCGAGAAAATTTTCGTGCAATGATTTTTTATGACTTTCGAAATCATATAAGTCAACAAGAAAGTTATGATAGGCTTCGATTGGCTTTTCACGATGAAGCCCCATCTCGTGCCACAGTTTACAACTGGTTTAATGAATTCAAACGTGGTTGAACTAATCTCACCGATGATTTGCGTGAGGGACGGCCTTCTACAGCGACGACTGAAGATAATATCAGTGTTGTGCGGCGTATGATAGAGACTGACAAAAGAGTGACCTATCAGCAGATTCGGACAAGTCTAGGCATAGGTATGAGTCAAGTGCACAAAATCCTCCATGAACATTTAGCGGTCAGGAAGCTTTGTGCCCGCTGGATACCGCATAATTTGACCGAGGCTCAAAAACTCCGCCGTGTTGATTGGTGCCGAGAAATGATCCAAAAATTTAACGGAGGTGACTCAAATGCTGTGTTCGACATACTAACGGGTGACGAAAGCTGGATTTAGTGTTATGATCCGGAAACGAAAAGACAGTCTGCTCAGTGGGTGTTTCCTTCCGAAGAGTTGCCAACTAAAGTGAAGAGAGGACGAAGTGTTGGAAAAAAGATGGTGGCCTCGTTCTTCGGAAAGACAGGTCATTACGCGACAGTTGTCTTAGAGGATCAGAAAACGGTTAATGCAGAGTGGTACACTAACAACTGTTTGCCACTTGTCTTGGAAAAAGTTCGAGAGAAACGACCTCGCAGCAGGATTCTCCTTCATCACGACAATGCCTCGTCGCACACCGCCAGACAAACGATCGACTATTTGGCGACCTTAGACGTGGAATTACTGGGTCACCCGCCGTATAGCCCCGACCTCGCACCCTGCGATTTTTATTTATTCCCGAAAATAAAAGAAAAACTTCGAGGAAAACATTTTATGGACGCCGAAGAAGCAGTGGCTGCGTTTCAAAACGCCGTTGAAGAGACCCCTAAGGCCGAGTGGGCAAGGTGCTTTTCTCAATGGTTCCATCGAATGCAGCGATGTATTCATGTAAATGGACGCTATTTTGAAAAGTTATAATAAAACTAATAACTTGCTAGAATGCGTAGTTTTTGATTTTCTAAGAAATTTCAGTTTGCCACTCGTAATTTATTCAATAATGATATACACTGTCCAGAACTCTTATTTAAGATTTTACATAAACGTCCCACGAAATAATTCCCCTTCTATAACCGACCATATAGAACGCAATTTGGTAAAAATTCTATTATTCCAAGGTTATCATTATTATATATTAGCAAATTAAGGATTTGGACATCTGCTATGATACGCGCTCTCTGTTTATTAAAAAAATAAATGATTTTATTTGTACAGCCCAGTTGTAATTAGTGATATAATGTATTGTTATTATTACTCCTAACATAAATTAATTCAATATAATGTTGTAATCTATAGAAATATATATATTAATATTAATGTTATTTTTGTTTATATGGTTAATGCTTTAATATTTCTTTTCTAATTATCAATTAATAATATTTCTTGTTTATTTAACAGTTTCTTATGTGTTTTTAATATGTAATTTTAATGGAATTGTTATTATGTCAATGCGGAATTTTTACATGTATTTGTCTTTGCTTCAAACTATGTTGTAGAATATGTGTAATGTAATGTTATAAGTGCATGCTGAGACTACCTTTAATTAGCAGAACATTTTCCATGTTCTAGTTCAAGTTGTTATATTATTAAATGTATTATTGTGTCTACTGTTGGTTGTCCTAATAAATAAATAAACATAAAGTTATGACGTAACATGCTACAAGATAGAGATGTTTATAAATAAATGTCTACAATGTTTCATCAATACATTCACCAGAGAATAAATAACGGAGAGAGTGAGATAATATATGATTGTCTTTCACTACAGCATTACCAAACAAGTAATTATTTAATACATTATATATGTAACAAAGTTACAATTAAGTTTATGCATCGCAAAGATACCGCCACAGATTAAAGTTCGCGTCATGAACTAGTTCTGTGTGAAATTTTAAAGCCGGAAAAAGGTCACATCTGCTATTTGAAAATTTTATGAAAATTGTTTTACTACGTACGTTACTGAATTAGGCCGATTGCTCACGCACGAACTAACTATATTGAGCACGAAATAAATAAAGAATGTTTATTATTAAATATTGTTTTATTTTATAATATTGTTGTAAGATACTTTAATGATTTTAAAACTCGGGAGGAATGATCTTTTTTCATTTTACATTTTACAAACAGACGTTGAGTTCCGATACTTGACTCATGTCTCCAAATGCAGAAAACGGAGAACTGCCTACCCTTTTACGTGCGGGATAGCGTGAAGTAAAAAATATAGTATTTCTTCATTTGACTTTATTTTTTATTCTGTTTTTTTTTTTTTTTTTTTAATGATTTCTTGTTTAGCGGTCTTCTGTAGAAGATTTGGGAGTTGGGACTACTATATTGGTAGAATAATTGCTTGGATAATGGCACTGATGGCATGGATTAATACATTTTTACGCCAATGTAAACATTGCTTACTAATTAGTAGTAATTTGTCTAAAATAGAATGCTCTTACTGGAAACATTTTTCTTATAAAGTAAGCATTAATAATAATTACTATCTGTGCCCACGACTTCGTCTGTATGGAAGAGTAAATATGAAAAAATCAGTATATTTATGATTTGTTACGACGCTTTCGTTATGTCTTTTATTTCGTAACATTAACGTTATATAAAGGAATATTTCTAAATACTAAAATATAGAAGAGAACGCTGTATTTACATTGAATAAGCTGTTTCTACGATTAGAGTGTACACGTGAACAGATACAAAAAAAAACGTAGTCATATTTATATTATTCATAGACTGATAGCGATAGGTTATATTTTTACTATTCATATACGATTATATATTTTTAATATACCAACAATTCAATAATAAGCTTTATAAAATAATACTAAATACCATATGTGTTGTATATCATTTTCATAACAAAGTAATAAATTTTAAATAAATTCACAGTCAATAAGAAAAATTAATAACGTTTCTTTGCGCATAAGGTTCTATGTAAACTTTAATCCGTCGTCCTCGCGCGAGCTTCACGCCTGTTTGCTGAAAGCAATTGGAAAGACAGCACACACAAATTAGGGAAGCGATCGAATTCACTTTATAAGCATATGTTAATATGATGTTGATTCTAATTACTTTTATTTACACTATCTAAGAGGTTAGAAACTTAATTTACACTGAAATATGGGTAGTTAAAAAACAACATATTCACAATACCAATATGCCATGATAAAGTTTAGATAAGCTATTTAAAACGTAATAGAATAAATCTATTTTAAATTATGTAAAAAAATTGATTACATTATTTCTTTTTTATATCCTGTAACAAAATTTAAATTAAAGCAAACAACTAAAAATATCGTAGTCTTTGGTAAAAACCAAAGAACTGTCCCAAACTATTTTACAAAAAAAGTGATCATTTTCTACAACACGAAACATTAAATATACATTTTAGATTTTGAAATGTTAAAAAGCACCACAAGTGCTGTCCTTAGTACTTCCGTGATGGAATCATAAATCACATGTAGCCATATAAAATGCTCACATGTATATGATACAAAATAAACCATGTGAAATATTATAAAAATTTAATATTTCATGCGACGAGCATACAGTGTTTGTTATATACAAAAAGTAAATCTTCTTTGCATTTAATGACGAAACAACAGTAGATTCAATTAACTGAGTCCAGTTTTTTCCCTATATTGTCATATTCAATGTTTTTCAAGTAAAATTGGAAGCCTTTTATATAAGAACGAAGTGATGGAAGAAAAATATAGCTTGAATATCTGCAGTTATAATGCAAAATTGAAAAAACTTCGATGAAAACTCGATTCCAATATTACAAAATAATTTGCTTTGTTTTAAATAATATGGTTTATATGTAAAACTGGCTGGTACTTTATTTATATAGAAATATGTATTTGAAAATGTTTTATTATAAGCTGTTCCAGCTTCACCTTTCATCCCATACCGCAAGAAGGCAACAAAACCTAAACAATTCACCTTACTAAAACAGACAAATGAAAACAATTTTTTCTAAAAACTTCGTAGTCATAAATTATTCCAAAACGTAAAGAAAAGCAGAGATACGGTAAAAATATTAAAATTACTATACTTAATTGAGTGACATTATTTAATAAATATAAATCATTATCATCATCCTCATATATATTAAACGTGTTTTAGTGGCGCACACTTATAGAGGCAAGCTTTTGATCTAGAATTTTACTTTTGGTACCGCTAATTTGGTAATCTCGACAAGGCCGATTGGTGAAAAATATGTCGATGTTCGAACTTTAACTTGACTCAATTGATTATTGATTTAACAAATTCTACACCTCAGCCATCTGGATTTGCTTGATTTTATTGAAAAACAAAAATTGTGTTTTAATAAAATATATATCTCATTTTACAATTTTCAAAAACTGGTAAGCTAATAAAACTAAGCGCATCTGCATATTACTTATTAAGATGGATAATTTATATTATGAGAAATATACACTATAAAATTGAATTGACATATTCATACATTTTATACGTTCTAAGTATCTCCAGTACATTATTAATTTATAAACTGAACATGAGAATGTTCACATAGATCATGTTACGCATCAATTTAATTTATAATAATTTAAGTATCTTTTCAATTAGTAATATTCAAATACAATTGAATTTATAATTGGACTTTAGTGGTATTCAATTAATGGATTAAATTTATGAAAGCTTAGTAGTAAGTTTGGCAAACATTAGCAATAACAACAAGGTTATAAATTGAACGCTGTGATTCTAATTCTTTTTATTTTATTTATTAACCTGTATTTATATATATTTTAAAAATTTGAACTTACTCTATTTTGGACGACTATCTGATTTGCTTGTAAGTTTGTTTCAAAATACTCGCTGTGTACGATTATGATGAAAATATGATATTTCTGTATCACCAGCTTGTCAAGCTATTAGCAAGTATATTTTAATAAATTTGTACATATTGCAACACGGCGGATGTATTTCATTGTTCATTTTTATGTTTGCTTTAATTTTATTTTTTTTACGTAGTCCTTAACAAAGCCGTTAACAAAGTCCTTAACAAAATGGGTAACACGTGCATATTGTAGCATAAAAATATTTTTGGTTGGCTTTTGAGTTCCCACTAAAAAATCTGTAAAAGATGTTCAGCTGTTCTATCATTTCGACCTATAAAGTACATAGTTTTGTAATGTATTAAATCATATGCAGATGAAATTAGCAAACACTGAACTGAATCTTCATAACTTCCCAAGATCAATTGAAAGTTCCACCATTCGTAATGTGTACGTTAACTGAATGAAAATGAAATAGAAATTTACACCTTCAAGTAAGAATTAAAAAATACGAGCTTTTCAGTACGACTTTCTAAGGATTGTATCAGTTAATAAGTTGGTTGTGGACACGATTTCTATTCACTCAAAGTAGAGAAAGAAGAATCTTTACAATAAAATTTCTCTGCTTCATGTAATGTAGATTACAGGGTAAATTTAAAAACATTTTTTTTTAAATATACCAGGATATGGACTAATAACCTGCAAATAAGAAATTAAACGTTCAAACTTTCTAAGACTAAAGTGATAAGAAAATTAATTTGCTCTTTGTCCGATTAAACAAAGTCGAAGTGATTAAAAACGCATTGTGGGATGTACAATTTTAATACACAATTTCTTGGACATTTCAAATAGAGTTGGGATCTACAACCTAGTGCACCATGACAGTATTGAAATGTAAGTGAAAATTTAATTGGAAAGTGTTTTTTGTAAGATATCTTCATCTAACTTCATTTTCATCAATGAAATAAATTAGTTGAGAAAATACATACAAAAGCTTTAACACCGGACGGCTATCATAACCCAGTAACACAGTATCTGAATCTCACTTCTTTTCGTGAAATTTATTTTTAATTCATTTGCTCTGGTAACAAGACAAATACAGCGTTCAGTTCCGCAACATGACAGGCAATATCTTCAATGGTAGAAAATAAGTGATGGTAATAAAAATTTTAAGAAAAGAGCTCTCTAGAAAAAGAGAGAATACAAAATATAAAAATAAATAATATATATATTTTTTTATTTTTTATTTCTTTCTTTATTTATAAATGATAGCTTACAAATGAGAAAAATACGCAAAAGGCGATCTTATGGCTTAGTAGCCATCTCTTACAGATAACCTTTAGGGCGAAAGAAATATTTTACACTAATACATACATACATACATACATACAATACAATACAAACAAAAGTAATCTAAGGATTTGTCGACAATTGAAGTAAATGATGTTTTACGGCGTTTTTAAACGACAATAATGATTTTGCCTTACGGATATTTGTAGGAAAATTGTCTCACAATTTAGTCGCTTGAACTGTAAAAGACTGATCATATATTTTTGTTTTATGAATCGGAACGCGTAACGTTAAGTTGCGTGAAGATCGAACCGCATTCCCTGGCGCAGCGATAAATTCAAATTTATCCTTCAGGTAAGAAGGAGCAGTAGGACTGAATAACATACAGTACAAGAAAGTAAGAATACGTAAATTCCGGCGACAACGTATGGGAAACCACTTGAGCTTTGAACGAAAGTAAGATACATGATCATATTTACGGAGCCCGAATATGAATCGAATAGCTTGATTTTGAATTCGCTCAAGTTTGTTAAGTTGGTCCACGGTAACATTGGTAAAGCTTGCATCGGCATAATCAAGAATAGGTAATAAAAGAGAATTTGCTAGCATAATTTTGGTGGGTATAGGTAGAAAAGAACGTAACCTTCTCAATGATTTTAACGCCAAGAACGTTCTTTTGCTGATAAAAATAAATAATAATGTGACCTTCACAATAATTCCGAACATAAATATTCGCAAACTATATACGAATACGCGTAAATTGTCCAAATTTTAATAAACAGGATTATTCTCTTCAAAGTATTCAATTAGTTTAACAATATTGTAGAAAATAGGAATGATGGAAACTGCTTCATATTAATACGAGTATAGCGTGAAGCAAATGCAGTTATCTTATAATTTGTAGCTTTCTGCGCCTTTATGTATGAAATAAAAGCTCTTGTTGATTTGAAACATACTAAATAAATATAACTAACTGGGTAAGCATTTTTTGTTACGATTTACTACAAAAACTAATATGTGTTTTAAGTAGTATAAAAACACGTGTTTTAATAGAGCAGTATCCTCACAATGTAACAATTATTAGTAAGCTGAATAAATAAATCATCACTTTGTTTTGACATAGTTCATTATATTCACATGCATAAATAATTGATAAATTGTTATTTTATAGTACTATGAAGAACTGGTTTTTGAATAATAAAAAAAGGGAAAGTACTAATTCTTATTTTTATTTTGAAGTTATTGTACAACTGGCTCGTTGGTCTAGGGGTATGATTTTCGCTTAGGGTGCGAGAGGTCCCGGGTTCAAATCCCGGACGAGCCCAATTTTATTTTAGCTTCACTCTGCTCACCGTATATGTACATAAATTTTCTTATAAATAAATATTTAATTTTTGCTTATTGCTTTGGTAAGAATTGATTTTTAAGCTTCATACTATATTAAATATTACAGACCTTTATTGTGAATATTTTGAAATTAATATAACCAATCAAAATACGATATGAAATATCACCAGAAATTTACTTTATGTTGTCAGGAATATTTCAAAGCGCCTAATATTACACTTTTACTGTTAAACTTCGTTGTGACATTACTCATTTATAATATTCGAAGAAATATTAGACCTTTATCGACTTAAAACTATTATTGAACGTTTTTTTTAATAATAAATTTTGATATAAATATAAGTCTTACTTGGATAAAAATTGAGAAAGTAGCGTCCTCCGATCTGTAGCTAGATCATCTCCACTTATTAACAAAAAAAATTATATATAACTACTGAAAGCTTTCCTTCAGCTGAAAAATAAGTATATATTATAAACGAAATGATGATTCCTTTTTGTAAGTTTTTTGTTTAAAATAAAAATGTAAAGAATCAGAAAATAAAATATTCAATATTTGAAATAATCAATTTAATTCTTCATAAGAAAAATATTTTTTTTTTTTTTTTTTTTTTTTTTTAGCTTCACGCTTTATCCCGCACATGGCAGGGTAGGCAGAGGGAACTGCAGGAACCATATGAACCTAGTGTTAAGACACTCCGTTACTTAGTCCCTGCTTACTCCGTCCCCACTTTCCGCCGTTTTTTCGAGGCATTGCGTGTTGAGTGGCGGAATTCAACGCCGCGCTTTGCCTTAGTTGCCAGAGCGAAGAAAATGGAAATAGGAAAATCCATCTTCCCCGACTGGGGATCGAACCCAGTAACCGTCGCGTTAGCCGCGTTACAGGCAGACGTTGCGCCTCTGCGCCACGACGGTCCTCATAAGAAAAATATTGACTAATTTTAATTTTACAACAGCTTCAATATTCATATTTTAATAAAAACTTAACTAAATAATATCACATATCATCAGCGACGTCTAACATAATCTTAGTAATACGTAAACGACATTCACAATGTCTACAGTTTTGGCAAGGTAAATAAACTTATTATATAATTCATGCCGACTTCTACATGAAATTCTATATGACAATGGAAAAGAGAATTCTTTAAATTACGCTTATTCAGCCTTCATTTACTATTATAACTTCTAAAGCTGCATTCTACTTCACTGATCACTTCACTGATCACAACTTTCGTCGATGGCAGTTTTTCGCCGATTTCTCGAGGCATTGCAGAAGCCGTCGGGGGACGGACGCGTTAATTACAGCGGACTAGATTAGGCATTTTCATACTGATATGGTATAGCTGTGGCGTGTAAAGGCGATTATCTGGATGTGAAACTGCAAAAAAAGGAAATAAAGTTGCAAGTAAAATATTTTTTAAGTAACTTGAAAATAAAAATATGAGTCTAGACCATAATGTCATAACATAATGTCATAACAAAAAAATGTCATAACATTGCTATAATGAATATCGTTAACACTACGCTCCGTTGTTTTATTTTCTGTTTTCTAGTAAAAAGTGAATTATATATCATAACAATTATACCATAGTTTTGCTAGTAGACAGTGCTAACTTACAGTGTAAAAATCGGACTAAATCTATGAGTTGATTGTGAGTAATGAGCAAAAACAAATTACAAAATATTAATAAGTGCTGAGTTCACGACCTACGACAACCCGCAACATCGAGGTGTGCTACGTATTCTTGAAGCGCTTCACCACTGCAGTGTTACTGCGTCCAACGCACTTAGTTGTTGACGCTAGCACTTACATCGCTGGAGACAACGCTAATTAGCATTCCGAGCCGGCCACACAACATTAAGCGCTCCGTTGCTTTAACTGTATTGCAAAATTGTTCTCATCCAACGCCTAGCCGAAACTTGAAGCGCTGTATGCTTTTTAATGTGACTCTTTAGCAACAAAAATCCGTTTTTTGTTTAAATAAGTTGTTTTGTCAATTTAACGATAAACATAACTCTTATAAAATTGTAAATATCATTTCAAACAATGTCTTCAACGGGAAAGACCTGTTCAGGCTGTCAAAAAACTATAAAAGATCGAAGATTTTTACGGTGCACGATATGTTCTCAGTTTTTTGAAATTGCCTGTACGAATATATCTGACAAATCGTTTTCTCTGATGAATATCGAAAATAGGAACCAATGGAAATGTAATATGTGTAAAAATAAGAAATCTGATAATACCAATACCCCTTTAAAGCCAACACAATCACCAACAGGAACCGATGTTTTAATAACACATAAAAATAGAGATGATGTTACTTCTTTTCCACCTACTATTGTTCACGATTTAATGCCTATAATCAGGAAAGAAATACAAAATGCAGTTGCTGAGGCTGTTAAAAATGCAGTAAGTTTTTATTTTGCGAAAGAGTTTGACTCAATTAAAAATGATTTGGCCACCTTAAAGGATCTTAAATCTACAATAGAATTTATTAGCGCTGACTATGACAATGTTAAGACTGATCTAAATACATATGAAAATAAAATGAAAGTACTTTCCGAAGAAAATAAAAAACTGTCTGATACAGTTATTAACCTGTCTAATCGTATGACTCTATTGGAACAACATTCACGAGGAAAACAATATAGAACTAAACGGCGTACCTGAAAATAAGTCTGAGAACCTAAGAACCATTGTAAAACAGCTGGCTTCTACTGTTTCAGCTCCACTACAAGATGCTGACATAGTAAATTGTGTAAGAGTACGGAAAATGGACGAAACAAGTAGCAAGCCAAGATCCATTATTGTTAAGCTTATTAGTACCAGAGCCAGAGATGAAGTTATAGCCGCAGTTTCCAAATTTAATAAATCAAACCGAGAAAATAAATTGCACACTGGCCATCTCGGTTTTGGCACCAAGAAAACACCTATCTACGTTTCGGAACATTTATCACCCCAACTTAAATATTTATATGCCCGTACTAGACAAGCAGCTCGTGATAAAGGTGTTACATATGTGTGGATCCGAAATGGGCGTATCTTTGTCCGCAAAAATGATACGTCTCCAGCGAAGCAGATACGTCACATTGAAGCATTAGAAAATATCTAAACATCATAAAACACCGTTACATATTAGTCCGTATATTATCATAAAAATTCAATATATATTATCAAAATGTCCGTGGTTTGAAAACCAAACTACAAGAAATAAAACTAGCTTCACTAACACACGATTATGATATTATTGCTGCAACAGAGACTTGGCTCGATGATTCCATAGATGACAACGAAATTTTAAACAAAAATTATACGATTTATAGAAGAGATAGGTGCACCACATCATTGGCTGGGAAAAAAGGAGGCGGCGTTTTATTTGGAGTATCCAGTAGTTTACAATCAAAACGTGTAAGACATCTTGAAAGTAAAAACGAAGACTTATGGATTTCCGTTCGTTTAAGTGAGAGTGGTATAACTAAAAACGTTTTGATCTGTATAGTTTACCTACCTCCTCCTGTATCTCATGATTCATTAGAAAATATGTTTAACAATATAAGTAGAGTAATGGAAAGTAATTTATGTGAAACGATAATATTAGGTGATTTTAATTTAGGTTTTATTGATTGGGTTTCTAGTCACAAGGATGGATTGTTAAAACCAAATAATAATACTAAATACTTAGGGTATCTCTTGGAGGATTTCATGGCTTTAAATCATCTATCGCAATTTAATAACGTTAAAAATAGTAATAGTAGAATACTCGACTTAGTTTTTGCTAATTTTTCCGGTATTACAGTTGATAGCAGCTCTGATATATTTACAAAAGTAGAGTCCTATCATCCACCCTTAGAAATTCAACTTGAATTTCATAATACGTGTACTTTAACCGACAAAATGTTTGCTACACATAATTTTAAAAAAGCTGACTACGCTTTACTTAACGATAAACTCAAATCGATTGATTGGGTATCAGAGCTTGGATCAGCTGCGGGTGATGTCGATGGCATGGTTTCAATTTTTTATAATAAATTAAAAACAATTATTGATAATTTTATACCTAAGACAAAACCTAGAAATCAAAAATATCCTGCTTGGTTCTCATCCAGTTTATTAAAAATCATAGCCGAAAAAGAAAAAATCAGAATTAAATTCAAAAAATATAACAATCCAAGAGATCTTTTAGAACTCAAGTGTTTAAATTTTCGTGTTGCTAGGGTTACGAATAGTTGTTATGCCAGTTATAAAGAAGGTACTGAAAATGCTGTTTGCAAAAACTCTGCTCGGTTTTGGTCTTTCATTAAAAATACACGTGGGAACTCCTCAAGTATTCCCAAAGAAATGAAATACGCAAATGCAGATAGTACGTTTGTTGCTGGAACTGGCGAAGAAATTTGTAACCTCTTCAGAATGAAATTTGCATCCATTTTTACACAAGATAATTGTAACAGTTTTTACAATTTACCTCTTTCATCTAATAATTTATACCACCAATTTTCTTTAAGCTCTGTACAGTTTAATGAACGTTCGATTAAAAAAATTTTGAAATCGATTGACCCTTGTAAAGGAGCCGGCCCTGATGGAATTCCATCCATTTTCATTAAAATGACCTACAACAATATTACGTTGCCATTAAAACTAATTTTCGAAACATCTTTCAGAACCGGAGTATTTCCGTCAGTTTGGAAAATTGCTAATGTCGTTCCCATATATAAGAAAGGCGACAGAGATTTAGTAGATAATTATAGACCCATATCCATCTTAAGTCATTTTGCAAAGGTATTTGAGCGTATTATATGCCAAATAATTACAAAATATAGTACAAATGTTATCTCGGCAAATCAACACGGTTTCTGTAAAAACAAATCAACTGTAAGTAATTTAGTTAGTTACATTTCCGATATCTCTAATCACGTTGATAATGGTATCCAAGTTGACGCGATTTATACTGATTTTAGTAGAGCTTTCGACAAGGTGGATCACACTATATTATTGCAGAAACTAAAACATTACGGAATACATGGGGATTTACTGCGTTGATTAGAATCTTACTTGAAAAATAGATTACAACAAGTAGTTATAAACGGATTCAAGTCTAAATCATTTGTAGCGCATTCTGGTGTCCCGCAAGGTTCCCATCTCGGCCCCATTTTATTTTTATTTTTTATAAATGATATCGAAAACTACATTTATCATAGTGAATGTTCAATTTTTGCTGACGATTTAAAGTTATACAGGCCAATTAAAACTATTCAAGATGCAGAACTTCTGCAACGTGATTTAAATTCTGTGCAACAGTGGTGCAATAAAAATAAAATGTTACTCAATGTAAATAAATGTCAGTACATCAGATTCACTAAAAACAGAAACATTATTTCATATAACTATACAATTAACAATAAAGAATTAGCGCCAGTCGAAGAGGTCCGAGATTTGGGCGTAGTTATTGACAAAAAATTACAGTTTAGTAATCATATAAACAAAATTATAGAAAAATCCTTAAAACTCGTTGGTTTTATTAAAAGAACTTGTCACAATGTCCCTAATTCGTAGTGTTTTAGAATATGCATCACCAGCTTGGAGTACAAGTTACAAAATGTATAAAAGTCGTCTTGAAAAAATTCAACAGGGTTTTACTAGGTTTTTAGCATATAAAGACAGGCGCTGGCCATATCGAGCAGACTATGTAACGCGTTTAAAACATTTTAATTTAGACACATTGGAGAAACGGCGGTCTCTGAATGATTTAATGTTTTTACATAAGCTCATTCACAACTCAATAGATTCTCCAAAGCTACTATCTCAAATAAATTTATATGTTCCGATAACCATTCCTCGATATCCAATTAAAAGCACCTTCGCTATTCCTAGATATCGCACAAATGTTGGAAAATTTTCGCCATTAATTCGATGTATCAGATCCTACAATTAAATTGACTCCCATGTCATCGACATACACAGCCTAAGTAGTGATAGTTTTAAAAAAAAATTAAATACTGTTTTAGTTGGTAATTAATATTTAAAAATATTAGCGTTATTGGTAAGTCAATTAATTATAACATCCTTTTTGTTATCAATGATTGTTTGTTCTCCACTTTGTTTGAATTTATTCTCACAGATTCTATTAAATGTTTGAGTGTAGTGTTTAGTTACCTTTGTTAACATGTAAGTTGTAAAATGTAAATACCTGTAATGGTGTATCACACTGTACAAGTTTTCTTTCTTATGTTTTTTCCTAAATATGATTTGTGAATATGCCGATGGTATTTCTAAAGCAATAAATAAATAAATAATAAATAAATAATAAAAAAGAACTTAGTTTCTATCTATACAATTTACGTATTTAGTTCATCTCTCAAAAAATTCAAAAGTCGCATTTACAAGCAGACATACTTCTTTACCAAGAATATCTTAATTTTCAAATAAAATAGTAAAAGATTTCGAGGACCGTCGTGGCGCAGAGGCGCAACGTCTGCCTGTAACGCAACTAACACGACGGTTTCTGGGTTCGATCCCCAGTCGGGGAAGATGGATTTTTCTATTTCCATTTTCTTCGCTCTGGCAACTAAGGCAAAGCGCGGCGTTGAGTTCCGCCACTCAACACGCAATGCCTCGAAAACGGCGGAAAGTGGGGACGAAGTAAGCAAGGACTAAGTAACAGAGTGTCTTAACACTAGGTTCGTATGGTTCTTGCAGTTCCCTCTGCCTACCCTGCCATGTGCGGGATAAAGCGTGAAGCTAAAAAAAAAAAAAAAAAAATAGTAAAAGATGATACATTATAAGTATAAATAAAGTTATTAACCATTACTAATCAATTTAATTCATATTTATAAAGTTTAAAGACACAAGGTCAGCTTTCTGTTTTCTGTCTGCAGCGAAAAATGTTCCATTAAAATAATCTTAAACTTTAATTAACGTTTCAATCTCATCTTTCAATTTGTCAAAAGAATTTAAATAAGTTTGTTTTATTTTAGAAAATATATCCAACGTTTATTATGGGACAAATATCAAACTAATAAAATTCGTTCGTTCGTTGTTCGTTCGTGAATAATGGCAACCCAACGCTGCAAGTCAAAAGTCAAACAATTTTATGCAAAATAAGAAGTGCTTCATTTTCATGCTTCATATTTTGATCGTCAAATAATTTAATTTACCACCAGTTCGCTAAGTAATTTAATGCCTCTTATTTTAGAACTACCTGTGCAAGTAGCTCAGCGGGACTTAATGTGTTTTTTTTTAATCCAGATATTTACAATTTCACAATTATTCTTAATGTCAACTCTGATCCTGTTAGCTAAATAAGAGGACAGCAGCTAAAGTGCACGTCCCCTTATGCCGTAATGGGGTAGCTACATGACCAAGTTGGAGTGGATGCAACCAAATGCTTTGGACAAGTCACAGAACATGCCAAGAGGGTCCTGTGACTCCTCCCAAGCTTACCATACTTTTTATCAGTCCTATTCCAGTATCGACAGTAAAACGACCTTTACTAAAGCCATATTAAAGCCATGTCATGCAAAAGATTATGCACAATAAAATGCACTAATATTTTATTTAATATAAATTTTTCAAAAATTATACTGATATACTGATTATATTGAGGGTAGTACAGATACTAGTTTAAAATTATTGGGATCTTCTGTACTACCAGATTTAAATATAGGTATGAAATTACTAAGTTACATTAAAACAGGACACACATCATGCTCTATAAAATTATTAAATATAGTTGCAAGGTAAGGAGCAACAGCGTCTATTAAATAACTAATTTGTTTTACAGAAATGCCCCATAAGTCGGTTGTTTTCTTCATATTTAGGGATATAAATGTTAACAACATCTCTAGAAGTAACTAATTTAAATATAAAGTCTACATGACATTCTGGTACGCTCTCCTTAAGTAGTGATTCAGCGACGGTTGTGGAATATATATGAGTTTTGGTTGTGGAGACTGGAATGTCAGCGAAGGATTTTTCATAAGTGCATGCAACGTCTAGATCAGATCTAGTTACATTATTACCAATTTTTAACTTAAACTCATAGTTGTGATCCCTAGCTCTTCCAGCCTCACTATTCATTATCTTGTCATTTAATGTCATTTAAATTTTATCAATGGATTTTTAATTTTTTTTTAATACGTAAAGATTTAGCCATGGAACACACTTTTTTAAACAATTTAAAGTAGGTTTTAACATAATTCACAAATACTGTGATTATATGTTTTTTCACTATAAAGTTTATATAACCTTTGTCTACTCTTATGAATTCTCACAGTCGCCCAATCCTTAAATGACAAGAAACTCCTGGAATCAATTGTTTTAGAAGTAAATATAGCATTAAACTCATTCAAGCTTAGATTTTACTTTTTTTTAACTCCACGCTATACAAGTTGCCAGAGCGAAAAAGCTGAAAGTAAATCATACTTCTTGAGTAGGAATAGAACTCACAAATCGTCATGTTTTCCTGATATACATTTACTTTTGACTTTAAATATTTTTCTTCAATTAGAATCGGACGTGTGTGAATTAAATAACAAGTTAATTTTTGGTTACCAATTAAAAAAAAAAGAAATCCTTACCCTAGTAATATCCATAATATGGAGATCGGTGGTAATGTGGGTTGTTCTTAGCATAGAAGTCGTATGCAATGTAAAATTGATAATCAGCTACTTCTTTCAAACTATCGTCGCATCCTTGCAATGATTTCATCTCTGCCACACTTATTATCCTGTCTTCTTCCTTGCCTTTGTTCAACGCATTTAATTGTTCAACGCATTTAATTGCTATAACGAAATGGAGTACATTTAATTAACGAGACGTAATAATATCATTGCGTTGCAAATTTGAAGTGAAAGCGACCTAACTCATAATTTATATATCTTTTAGTATTGATAAACGATTACCAAATAGTGTTTTTAAGTTTATAGTTATTATTCGTAAATATTTTTTCCAGCTAGGTTACTTTAAATTATTGTTAGTTTGATTTTTAGGGAAAGCTATGGGTTATAGATATATCTATCGTTTAAGGCTTCTATGGGTTATTTAACAGGGGCAAGGTTATAAGTACGCAAAATTTTAACTTGCAACACCGTGCCAGTTTACCAGTTAAGCTACCTCACTATCTAATAATATCAAAATTTATTTAGCATTTTCGAAAATATATAGTTATATTTAAAATTATTTAAAAAATTTCTAATCTTTTCACAAATTTTTTCTTTTAAATTATATATTTACGAACTGTTAATAAAACTAAACATAATATTTATGCAAAATTGTATTTTTTCAATCAGTGAGTACCCATAGATACAGAAAAGCTTATTGTTCATTTACTTATTGGAAGAGATGACAATTATTTCTTTTAAAAATGTAAATAACAAAAAAAGAACAATTTACTCAAAGTACAGTCTCAATTTCAAACAGCTACAATGGACGACGAATAAAATAGTAATGACATGTTAGGCAATGAATTAATTAAATAGAGAGTACCCCGCGCAATTAAAGAGAGAGTACCCCGCGCGTATGGGTACCAGCGCGAAACGCACTGGAGAATCCCTCCATGAGCCTCCTCGCTCAGGCTGCCCTTTTTTTTTTGTTCACGCAGGGGGAAATCTTCATAGATACCCGACTCCTGGGGGGGAGGCCGGGTTATGTGAGATTGTACTCACTAAAACCCCCTGCGATGGCGGCCACAGCACGAAAAAAACGGAGAGGCAACGGGATCGCTTTCGCAGCACGTCCGCGGCCTCTCCCGTGCGTTGCTCCGCTCGTGGCTTGCGAAGCCCTTCTCAGGAGGGTGAAGATGGTCTCGCCCTCCCCGCACCCCTCGCTGGTGCTTACGCCGCCAGTCCGGGGCCATACCGGACTGCGGTCTTCCTCTCGGCCGTATGAAAACGGATGCGTGAGACCCCATCTCACGCACCCACGGCCGGAGGGAGTGCCCTATTTATTCCGCTCCGGGCACTGGGGCTTGGAGGCCGTGAAGGCGACTCGCAAGTCGCCTCTGTCGGGCGGGGTCTGCCCTCTCCCGAGCCCGCTCCGCAGTCTCCTTCTGGACCATGACGGACTCACAGAAGTAGACTACACGGCCTCCCACGCCGAATCCCTGCGAAGCATCGCCGACACGACTGCTTGCAGGGAGAGATTTCGCTCGATTTGCTGGACCAAAACTTGCCTCTCGCGGTCCACGCGGGACACGCCTCCAGCGTGTGTTGTTCCGACAGTGTCTTGGTCCACCCCGCATTGGTGGCAAACCGCCGTCGCCTCGCGTTCGATCCTACATAGGTACTCTCCAAAGTACGCTCAGGCTGCCCTACGAATTCTGAGAAGGGCAAAATTCCGCTCATCGCCAAAAGCAATACCGGCCTTGTCTCCGGCAGCTGCTCGTGATCTGTTGGCCTAGCTGACCCATAATTGGGCGGCTGCGGTTGAGAATATACGACATAGCGAAAGCCTTTGATTAGGTTTGGTATAAAGCTATACTATCGAAGCTACCTTCCTATATGCTGCCTGAGAGATTATGCAAATGGATTTTTAGCTTTCTTACGGAGCGTAGCATAAAGGTCGTTATCGACGGTACATGCTTCCTTACCCGTGAACGCTGGAGTCCCACAAGGCTGTGTATTATATCTTACACTGTTCATCCTGCATATCAATGACATTTACAATCCAGTAACGTTCATTGCTATGAGGATGACAGTACGTTGGACGCGTCATACCGTGGCCATGCAAACTTCTTTCAGGCGCAAGTCAGTGTGTTTCGGAACAAACTTGTGTCCGAAATCGAAACTTCCCTCGATCAAATTTCTAGTTGGGGCTCTCATAATCTCTTACAATTAAACCCCTTTGTCGTATCCCCGGTTTTTCAGAACATTCCCTTTGAAATCAATCCGACTATTAAAATTCTCGGTGTCGACATTTCCGGAGACGTTTATTTTGGAGGATAACTCCAAAAGCATTAAACGTTTACTTTCAAAAAGATTTGTGTCCTGAGAGAAGGTATTTTTTATTTATAAGGCCCAAGTTCGGCCGCACATGGAATATTGTTCTCATCTCTGGTCTGTGTTATCCCAATACCAACTTCTTCCATTTGACCGCGTCCAACATGTGGCGAATCAGGTTATTGACGACGAGAATCTCACTAAGCGGCTAAACTATCTGGCCATGCGGAGAAATGTCGCATTATTATGCATCTTCTACCATATGTATCACGGGGAGTGTTCTGAAGAACTATTTGAGTTAATACTGGCTGCAGATTTCCACAATTGTAACTCCCGCCACAAATTGAAAAATTATACTCACCACCTGGATGATTTGTGGAGTAGGTACTACCGTGCGTTTCAAAAGAAACTATATTCCACGTACAGTGGAATGAGCTGCCTGCAGAGGTATTTCCCACTTTTTAGGCGACGCACCCCTGAAACCTTGAGCTTCATGGATGTGTCCGGAGGTAACCACTTAACATCAGGAGACCCACTTGCTCGTTTGCCTAAAAAACTTAAAATTTAATCCAAAAAATCTCTGTCGTTTATGTAAGTCCTATAAACGCACAATTTTATGATTTAAAGTCAAATCAAACTTTAGCACTCACAAGTAGTTATAGCGTATTTAGAATTAACGACTTTTTTATAACCTATAAAGGAGAATAAAAATAAATATCGTTTACGTTTTATTAAAGCTATATAGATTACAAGTTTTTATTTCGACTACGAATGATAATAACTGATATTGAATACTTTATATAATTTAAAGCCAAGAACGTGAACAAAAGAACAACACCGTTTTTTTCTGAGCTCTGCTTTACTTTTGAAATTAAAATTAGTTTTTTTTGGTCTTTTTATACTGAGTATGTGCTAAAAGTAATATACCTACCAGCAGCAAGTCTATAAAATAATTTCTTTCACAAGTTACTGCCAAATAGTGAATTAAAGTTTAATATCAACTTCACTAACTCTTAATGCTTTATTATGGAGTCTATCAAGTAATCTATCAGTGACCTGGCACTACACTTCAACACAACAATGGCTGAATTCCAGAAAAACTTAAGCACTTCTATCCCAGCAGCAAGTCCTACTTCCAACTTGGCCGCTCAATTCAGTTTCTTTAGAACATTTATACTTTCTGCACTGGAAAATTTACAACTACAGGTAAAATGTCTTAGTGAGCAACAAGATAAGCTTGAAATGAATAGCAGGAAGAAAATTCTTTTAGTCCACGGGGTTCCAGAGAGTAATTCAGAAGATATAACTGCACCAATAGTAGAATCTTTATCACACCGTCTTCAAATTCCTGACCTTATTGTACAAGATATCAGTCGCTGTCATCGAATAGGCAACTCAAAGAGTGGCAAGCATCGTGCTATCCTGGTTATATTCAAGCAGATGACAATTCGAAACCAAGTCTGGTATGCCAAATCTAAGCTAAAGGGTTCCAGCTTTACAATCTCAGAATTTCTCACTAAAACTAGGCATGAGACCTTCATGGCTGCTAGACAACGTGTTGGTCTCTCTAGCTGTTGGACTAGGGAAGGAGCAGTCTTTGTTATAGGACCGAATGGATCCAGACACCGTATAAGTTCTGTAACGGAATTAGACAGCATTTTAACTGTTCCTGAGGTCTCTCCGCCGCCAGTTGGACCAAGTACTTCATCCCTTGCAGCTGTAAGGGCAAGAACAGCTCCTACGACACTTGCTAATCGGCGCAAGCGCAACGTCAAAAAGTAAGGTTACTTCGATATCGATTCGATTCGATTCGAGTTGTTGATGCTTTTGTATTTTTGGAAACTTATTTATTGCATTTTGTAATTAAGTGTAGTTCAGCAATATTTTTATAATTATAAGTTTTATGTACTTTTTCCCTCTATCAATCCAATATTATCTTCCGTTTTATTTTAATTTTTTGTTATTTTTAACTGTCTTAATCGTTTGTTATCATATGTCATTGACAACTGTCAATTAATTACGCGTTCGGAAACTATAATATAAACTTATATTTTATGCTTTATGGAAAAATTAATATGTAAACATTGTAATCTACAAAGCTTACTATTTATTTATTTTATTATTATTATTATTATTTTTGTAGTATTGTCAAATTTTGTCACTTTTGGTGAGGCAAACTTTATTTACGCTAGCTGGTGGGTGTAAAAAAGCCACGTTACCTTATTATTTTAAGTAAAATATATATATTATTATACTTTATTTTATTTTATTTATTCATTAATATTTATAAGTTTATTTATATATTTAATTTTAGTATTAATTAGCAACCAAACTTTATATTTATATAAAACTTATATATTTTTATTTGCCTTTATTTATTCAAACATGCATACTAATGATACTTTTAGTTATGATAGTACTGATAGCCATTTATTTTACCAGTCTGATTCAATGACGTCTGATGATAATTTTCATAGTATTCCTGATCAATTCCACCTTAGTCACCAAGTTTGATCCGTTTGCCAAAAATTTTAATGTTGTGCACATAAACGCACAAAGCATTCCTGCCCATTATCCCGACCTACTTGATTCCTTTGATGTAGAAAATATACACGCTCTCCTAGTTTCTGAAACCTTTCTTAACCCATCCTTACCTTCTTTCTCATATGTCCTCCCAGGGTTCCATCTCATAAGGAATGACAGGACAGAGAAAGGTGGAGGGGGGGTGGCTATCTATCTTCGCAGCCACATTCCTTTTTCTATTTTAGATAAATCACCATCTACCTACTCGAATTCTGCTGAACATATTTTGTTAGAAGTTCTTTTTGGTACCTGTAAAGTTTTACTTGGTGTTTTCTACAGTCCTAATTTGCATGTAAACTACTTCGAATCTTTTGAGGCTTTATTAGCTAGCTAGCTAACCTTAATATCCTTCTTACAAACGCAACTCATTTCTTCCCTGGCTGTGCACCACCATTACTGGATCTCATGATAGTCTCGTCTGTTGAGCGAGTTGCTACATTTGGACAAATGTCAGCAGATGCATTCTCGTATCACGACCTCGTCTATCTCTCATACAAGATACGTCCACCAAAAAAGAAACCTACAGTGGTGATGCGTAGATGTTTTAATGACATAGATAATGAAAAATTCATGTACGATTTGAATAATATTGACTGGGACTGCATATTTAGCGCTCCAACAGCTAATGATAAAATTAATATTTTTACATCTCTTTTAATCGATCTTTTTAATAAACATGCCCCTCTACGACCAGTGAAAATAAAACATCTCCCTGCTCTGTGGCTAACTCAGGATATAAAGATACTTATGGCAAAACGAAACACTACAAAATCTAAATACAAGAAAAATCCTACTGACGAAAACTTGCTGAGGTACAAAATACTACGGAACAGATGTATTAAGACCTGTAGGGATGCCCGGCGTCGTTTCATACACTCTTCGATCAATGGCAGTAATACTGCCAAAACTTGGAGATTTCTGAACACGATGGGAATAGGAGGTAGGCGCGTTCGTGATACTGTCTTAAACAACTGTATGGATTTGGACTTGTTGAACAGACATTTTACGGCTGTCGATCTGATGGACAATAGCACAAAAATTAAAAGCCTTCAATCCTTATCTTCATTTCATGTTCCCTCAAAAACTCCCTTCTTTTTTACATCACAGCAGCAGCACAGTCACAGCAGCAGGAATACGGAGACATGTGTTAGCCGTCAAATCTGATGCTATCGGTTGTGATAATATAAGTCGACGTATGATCCTGCTTACTCTTAATTCTATTCTCCCAGTCTTGTGCCATATTTATAATTACTCCCTTTCCTCTAGTGAATTTCTTGATACTTGGCAGCATTCACTAGTAATCCCTTTACCAAAAATATCCAACCCTACTTCCTTTTCAAACTATAGACCTATTTCCATACTTCCTTTCCTTTCTACAATCTTAGAGCGTATAGTACACGACCAATTATCCCGCTTCCTACACTGTAATAATATCCTCTCCCCCTTCCAGTCCGGATTCCGCCCAGGACATAGCAAGACTTATCTCAAGAACTGCTAAATAAGCTTGAACGGATGTAAAATCTCATAATTAGGTTCATTTTTGTTCTGAAGAAGTACGATCACGTAACACAATACCGCATCCAACTAAATTGGCTAACTGTTAAATATCGGCGGAATCTACATTCTCCTTCTCTCCTTTACACTATCCTATACCATCCTGTCACTCCACCCTACCTCAAAGAACGATTTAAGTTCTTGGGCTCCAGCTCCCTTCACTCCCAGAACCTCCCTTCCCACAACAACAATTTCCTAGAAATCCCTCTTTCCCACACCAAATGCTATGGAGACTCTTTCACTATCAAATCAGTGAAACTCTGGAATGCGCTGCCAGAGGAGATCAGAAAATCTCAGACAGTTGGAATATTTAAGCGTAAGCTTAAAAAGTACTACCTTAATCAGTATTCCTTATCTTTATAATTAGGTAAGCATGTAATTACATACTTATGTATCTATGTATGTAAATATTTATATGTATGTATATATACGTGTATGTATGTATGTATGCATGTATGTGTGTATGTATGTATGTATGTATGTCTGTATGTATATATGTATGTGTATGTCTATTTATATCTATTTATGTCTTTTTATATATTTGTAAGTAAAGTAAGAGTAACGCTTTTTTTTTTGCACCGTCCCGTCTCTTATAGTAAGTATGTATTATATTAAATGGTTGCCTGTAAGAGATCACTTGCAGTGATAAGGCCGCCATTGCACATATTGTGTATTATGATTAATTATTTGTATCTCTTCTTTTTATTTCATGTGCAATAAAGTGTTATTATTATTATTATTATTATTTTACTACTACTACTATTTATCTCCCGAATAATGGGGCAAACATTCCAGTCACACGGGTCAATGACCAAGTGTTTCTGGGGAGTGAAAAAGTCAGTCAGTAAGCTCATTATCAGATGTTAAAAACTTACGTACTATTCGACAGGTATTTAAAATAGCAACTTTTTGCAAGGTGATGTATGTGAGAGGTGGTAAATCCAGAATTTTTAAACTTTGGTGTAAGTGTTTAGGTATGACTCCGGTAGTGGAAAGCACGATAGGGACAATAAAAACCTTATTTAAATTCCAAATTCTAATTATTTCTTCTTTTAATTCTGTATATTTATTGATCTTTTCTGTAATAGTTTTTAATAAGTTATGTGTATTTGGAACAGAAACATCAATTAAGTAAGCTGTTTTAGATGATTTGTTAACTAAAGTTATATCCGGTCTATTGTAATGGATCGTTTTATCAGTAAGAATTGCTCTATCGTAATATATTTTTATTTCATCATTTTCTAAAACGGGGTTGGGTTGGTATTCATAGTAAGGTTTTAGTGGAGTATTTGTGAAGTTATATTTGTGTGCAAGTTTTTGATGTATGTAGTGAACTATTTGGTTGTGGCGATGGGTGTAGTCTGTTTGAACTAGAGTAGTGCAAGCTCCTGTAATATGTTGTATGTTTTCTGGCATTCTGTGACATTTTCTACATAAATCTGATTCTATTGATTCTTTAAGTATATATTTTTTATAATTTCTTGTATTGATAACCTGATCTTGAATAGCAATTAAAAAGCCTTCTGTTTCGGGGAACAGGTAACCTTTATATAACCATTTATTTGACGCATCTAAATCTATGAAATTTTGCTCTAGATCGTGGATATGCCTACCATGTAGTTCTTTTCTTCTCCAATCCTTAATTTTTTCATTTATTTGTTCTTGGATAGTTTTAAACTCTTTATTACTATTTTTTAGGTTTAACGGTGTGAAATTATCATCAACTTCTACTGTAGCTGCGTGTATCTTACTAGTTTTTGCTTCATTGTAGAAAAATTTTTGAATATTATGTATTTGGTTTTGCCAAAGTATTTTTAAATCAACTACCCCTCTTCCTCCTAATTGTCTTTTCAACGTTAATCTTTCTATAGCTGATTTCGGATGGTGATAATTATGTTTAGTTAGTGTGACTCTAGTTTTTATTTCTAAATTCTTAATATCTGTCTGAGACCATTTGATTACCCCGAAGGAGTAAGTTAGAACCGGAATGGCAAAAGTATTTATTGCTTTTATGAGATTTCGCGAATAAAGTTGTTTTTTGCATAGCTGGTTTACTCTTTTGATGTATTCAGTGGTAAGATCTTGTTTTAATTTTGAGTGATTAATATCCTTAGCTTGTAGTATACCCAAATATTTATATAAGTCTCCTAACATCCCGGACATATTTATTTCCTCGCTTATTTCATAATTTTTTTCAATTGATTTTCCTTTCTTTATAGTTAAAGTTTTGCATTTATCTAGGCCAAAATTCATATTTATATCTTTAATAAATTGCGCTGTAATTTTTATCATTTCTTTCATTTCTTTCACAGATTTACTAAATAGTTTTATGTCATCCATGTACATCAAATGCGAAACTGCTGTGTCACGTGTCAATTGGTATCCAAATTTAGAATCTGATAATATTCTAGATAGAGGATTTAGGGCGAGGCAAAACCACAAAGGACTGAGAGAGTCTCCTTGGAAGATGCCATTTCTAATATGGATTTCGTCACAACAGATTTTACATGTTTTTGTTGTTAAAGTTATTGTGGTTCTCCAATTAGACATGGCCTCTTCCAAAAATTTAATAATATTAGGATGAATCTTATATGTTTGTAAAATTTGAACTAACCATGAATGCTGGACACTATCAAAAGCTTTTTTGAAATCTATATATGTGACATACAAATTTCTATTAAATTTGTTTGAATGTTTTAGTATATTTGAATCTATAATTAATTGCTCTTTACATCCTCTATGGTTTCGCCTGCATCCCTTTTGTTCCTCTGACATTACATTATGTGCTTCTAGGTGTGAGACTATCTTGTTGGTAATGCAGGATGTGATTATTTTATATATTGTTGGTAGACATGTTATGGGACGGTATTGTGATGGATCGTGTGTGTTTTGGTTTTTTGGTAGCATGTAGGTCAAGTCGGTTGTTATAATATTTGGGAGTGGAGTTCTACAGTTAATTAGGTCTGAAATTATTTTAGTTAGAATATCATGTAAAGACGTAAATTTTTTATACCAGAAATTATGTATCTGATCTATTCCAGCAGCTTTCCAATTTTTCGTTTTCTTTAATACTACAGTTAAATCATCTAATTCTAATTCTATAAAATTCATCTGTTCCATATTACCCCACTTCTGATTTTCTTCTTCAATCCATTTTGCCTGTAAATTGTGGTCACTCCTTTTTTCCCAAATCCCTGCCCAATAGTTTTTAAGTTCATCTTCATTTGGTATTTGTTCATCATTGTTTGTATTATTCGAAGTAGAACAATTTAATGACCTGTAAAAAGCTTTTTCGTTGGTACAATATAATTTATTATCTTGTTTTCTATTAAGTGCTTTCCTGTATCTTGCAAGTCTATGTGATTTTAAAGATAGTTTCTGTTTAAGAGTGTCGATATATTCTTCTGGTTTCTTGTTTTCTCGTTCGTGGATAGTGTGCAATTTGGTATTTTTAAATATTATCTCCACTTTTCCTACTAATTTTTTAGATCTATTGCCTTTTAAATATTGAGTTAACCTACCAATGTCTGCTCTTAGCTTTTTTATATCGTATTCTAATCTATATTCCCATGCTGGCTTATAGTTCCTTTTCTTTTGCTTGCTTGTATCTTCTATATTTTCTGACTTAATTTTATAGCCAAGTTTTGTTATTATAACTAAAGCTGAACAATATATTAATGTATGTAAATGCACTAGGTCGGAATCTAATGAAAAAAAAGTAGGTAGTATATGAGTATTGAAAGTGTAAATTAGATCATGAAGTAATTTATTCTCTTTTAATCGCGGTAATTTTGGTCGGGTTTTAGGATCAGTACCTTGAAATTTAGTAAGTGCTGTTTCTAAAAGATTCTTTAATTCTTCAGTGTTTTCTTGATGTGGGTTTTCGAAGCTTGTAGATTGAGTATATTGTACTACTGTATCGTGAACTAGGGATGTTAAATTTGTCTGTGTAGAAGCATCAGATTGTGTAATATTGTAAGCTGTGTGGCTATGTTTATTTCTAAAATACCAATTAGCTTTCAAGTTTTTGTGTTATTAATAGCGACAAAGTGAACTACGAAGAACAAATATAAAAGTATAATATATAATATAAAACTTCAAGTCCTTCGTTGTGTATAATTCCTCCCACGTCGGATCACCTTCAGGCTCGTACTCAATAGCGTCTTCGTAGTGCAAAACGGCGACTTGCTTTGCTTTCGTGAATCTTACATTAGGAAAAGATTTATTTAACTATGTATAAAGAAAACATGCATACATTTATAAATTGTAAAATATCTTAGTAGAATTTTCTCATTAATTTTAGATAGTCACATTTTTTTGACGCTTTTAGTGAAATCTTTTGCCTAAATGAAAAGCTAACTGTAGCTTTTTAATTTCTCAGTTTTAACCAAATAAACGGAAGCAAATGGTATACTTTGCAATACAAAAATGTTAATATTACATATAATAAAATAAGCATAACTATACCTAATATACATATGAAATGTTCTTTATTTTTTTGACAATATTAGTGATATTTTTTGTTTCATATCCACCATCTAAATTATAATTTAAAAAAAGAAATAAAAACATTATTTTTTTTAAAAAAATATAAGATATTTATAACCTTATAGCCGTGTTTGTTATTCTCTAAGCCAATGGTCCGGGTTATCGATGTCAATGTCAATTTGGGAATTGGACGTTTGAGTTTTCGTGGTATGTGCGCTGATTCTATCGAAGACGGTAGCAAAAACACACAATTTAATTTATCTAAAAATAGAAATATTTAATGTTATTTTAAAGTTATGACAATATATTATTATTTTAAAATGAATTGCTACATATCTTCTATACTAATCTAAAATTAGAAATTACTCTTCTTCTTTTTCTCTTAATTTATGGCGTTTTGAGCGTGCCAGTTTTGTATATTTTACTTCGCCAATGTCACGTTAAATGGAGAACACACAATGGAGAATGTACGGTAAAAAAGAAAAAATATTACACAATAGCTTCGATTCTAAATAGCCGTCTTAAATCCCAGGTCAGTGTGGCAACGACAAACTTTAAGGCGTCGTATAAAAACCCACACCCTTATTCTCAAAAAATGCTGTACAATGCTATAATCCGTAGTCATATTGACTACGGGTTATTCGTTTTTGACCCCTTTAACAAAGTAGCTACAGAAAAAGTCAATCGTTTACAACATAAGTGTCTAAGGATTATTATAGGTGCAATGAAGTCTACTCCCACCAATGCACTACAAGTGGAGTGTGTGGACCCTCCTTTCCCTATTTGTCGACAATTCCTGTCTGATAAATTTGTTAGTAAATGTTACAGTTGTCTTCCCATCCTTTAAGGTCTAAGTTATCTAAATTATTTGAATTTTTTCCTCGTGGCAAGCCTTTGCCTTACTTGCTAGATAGCTTCCTTAGACTAACCTCCCTTCCTCACCCTTTGTCTTCCTCTCCATCAAACCCATTATTCCGTACACCTTATAATGCTCTTGTCCATTCTCCGCATGTTATCACTAATCTTGGCCTTACCGAGGGAGATCCTTGCATGAACACAAAGTTTCAAGTGCTAGTTAATGAAAAATGATTAAATTATGTCCTCATCTTCACAGATGCTTCAAAGCTTTCGAAGGACACCTGTGTTGGTGGATCCCTAAATTTAAAATTATTTTATAATTTAAATGTCCTCCCGAATCGTCAATGTTTATAGGTGAGGTGTTTTGTTATAAGCAGTCCTGCTTACACAGTCCCATGACTTTAAACAGACTTTTTTTGAAGGGAAACCCGTTTCACAGTAGATTAAGATCTTCAATTGTTTTAAGGATTCGTGAAGGATTGTACTCATGTCACCTAAAGGGTTTGGACGTTACTCTCGTGCAGATTCCAGGTCACTCTTGTGCCAAATTAGCCATCCAGTGTGGTACTCTTGACCATTTTTATAACTCTGCCCAGGATCTCCTCGCCCTGGCAGATATTCATCTTTATAAGACCTGGAAAATTTTCTGGGATAATTCAAAATCAGTTAAAGGTAAGTACTATACTCTAATTCAACCTAATATTCCAAAGCGACCGTGGTTTTTTAATCAAAAGCATATTGATCGGGGGATTTTACCAACAATATGCCGTTTACGTATTGGACATGCGTGTACGCCTGTGCATTTGGCTAAGATCAGGGTCAGGGAACATTCGCTGTGTGAATGTGGCCTTGTGGTTAAGTTAACTCGTCTCTTATATGATATTCTTCCCAACTAAGTTCCTCGCCCTCTTAATGTTCAGTGTGTTAATGTTTGTGTTTTGTCCTATATGTAAATTTCTATGTAGATACATTAAGTATAATAATGTTAGATTATAAGCAAATACCCGTGTAAAATATAATTATTTAGTACTAAACCAATGTATTATGTGTATATACTGTAATTCTTACATGTTAAATAAATAACCCCTTTTTTACTTGCATTCTATTATTGTGTAAAACTTATTTTCTTTTTTCACCGTACTTTCTTCTTCGTGCATTTTCCGTACATAGTGACATTGGCGAAGTGAATTGTGCTCAACTGGCACGCCCGGAACGCCATTACCGTACATAATATAAATAAAAGACCGCGTACATAATATATAATATACAAAGCTTACGGTGAAAGCTTATGTATACAAAGTGTTAATATATATTCGTAGCGTACAGTGTTGAGTTTCACTCCTAAAGACGCATTTACTAACTCCAAATTATATTACGTTTTATTAAATTTGATCTGAGCTACCTCGTTCTTTACGTTTGGTCATTCTTTATAACATAATTCTTCGTTTATTCTATCTAATAAAATGTTCAGAGCTAACTATAATAACAAATAACGAATATTAAAGTTAAATCCACAAAATGGGTAATGAAATGCAATTTCTATATAAAAGAACCTCATTTAAAATAAAAGTTTACTCTTGACACAAGCGCTAACGACGGTCGTCTAGAACAAAAGATCCAACCAAAAAATAATAAAAGTGTTCCTTACAGAACTTTACCGGACGAATAATTGGTGATTTATTTTCTTGGTTTTGTTTCAATTTTCACGCTGGTAGTGCTATAATACCGCAGCTTTGAATAAAAAGCTTATTGATGTCTACAGATACTTCAAAGATGTGGTATATTTTTTATAATATATAATGATATGGATGTAGTGAATGTGAATTCAATGGTATTTTAATGAAATGAAGAAATATTAAAATAGCTTAGGTCTAACACTTAAGCTTAAGGATTGTGTTATAAAGAATAGATTATGTCCCCGCCCAGGTTGGAAAATAGACAAATAAATCATACAGTTGTCCCTTTTTATAAACGAGATTAAAAAATATTATTATATTTTATGCATTGAAGTATTAAGTCTTGCTCATTTTATAAAAATATCTTCTTCATTACGAATTAAAAAAATGACACAATGGCGCTTGGATTTTGTGGCGAATATAATTCTACTATTGGGCGATCTTGAAAGTGATTGTAGGATTGTGATTTTAACTTTTCAACAAGCAAAATCTTGAAAATTGAAAACAGAAGATGTGGAGCAGTTTCTTAATACTAGCGTGAACGCCTGAAGCTATAAAAATTTAATAACTACATTTGTAACATTTGCCTTTATAGATTGCTTACAGTATTAGACCTACAATATTAGATTCCATAGTCATATAAAATTTTAGCTGCACGTTAAGGAACATTTGAATCATTCATTGCCGGTAAATCTAATATCGGACCATAAAAGTGTGTAATTCTTTGTCATTAGCATAGGCTACCCGTTTGTTACAGACAGGTTCGTGAGGGGCTTATTCAAACGCAACCTCTGCAGGTACATCGATTAGTATTGGCGACGGAGGAGGCTTGATGTTGTCACAATCTTCTCGCCGCCAAAGTATCAATGCAGGTCTGATCGTGCAACTTGCGACCGTCAATTAGCCGTTCATGTCGCGCTTTACGCAATCTCTAAATCGTAGCATGGGCCCTCCTTCTTTACATTTTATATTTGCTATAGCACCAAGCCTAACACGCCGGTGCATACATGTGGACTCCATTTGATGCACGTGTCCTAGCCAACGTAGCCGTCTTTGCTTAAGTAACGCTGTGAAACTAGTCAGTTTAGATATTTCTAGAACGCGTACATTGGTTATTCTGTCATTCCAAGATATTGCAAGTATGTTACGAAGATTACGCATATGAAAAGCGTTTAGTCTACATTCTTGTACGCCGTAGTAGTAGTTGACGTAGTGTACGTCGGCCAGGTTTCTGCTCCATACGATAACATACTCAAGATGCATGCTTGGAACACTATCATCCTGGTACGTGTAGTTAGATATTTGTTTTGCCAAACTCTCGTTCTCAGCTGCCCGAACATACTAGCCGCTTTGCCAATACGTATATCTATCTCCGCATCCAGCGACAGATCGTTTGACAGGGTGGAATCTAGATCCTTAAACTTGTCAACTACAGCAAGTGCCATGTCATCCAACTTGATTGACAATAGTTCCGTACTACCTTGTGCCAGCACAACACTTTTTCTCGTATTTATAGATACCGAGAACAGTGTGCAAGCCCGATGAAATCTATCCATTATGGTCTGCAGCTCCAGAGCGAGGATGTTTCTAAGACACTTTACTTGAAGGGTTTCCCTTGAAATATGTATTACGAGGGCCAAACTAAAAGTTTTTAGAACTGGCAACTTAAAAGCATTATATTAAAAAAATAAGTTTAAATTTTGAAAATAGAACTCTTTACCAATAATATTGAGTATACATTTCATTCATTTGTCATTTGTTTTACGATTTGGCGGCAAATTGAAAATTGTCTGTGCACGTCAGACTGAATTTAAGCCGAGAAAATTTTCGTGCAATGATTTTTTATGACTTTCGATGTCATATAAGTCAACAAGAAAGTTATGATAGACTTCGATTGGCTTTTCACGATGAAGCCCCATCTCGTGCCACAGTTTACAACTGGTTTAATGAATTCAAACGTGGTCGAACTAATCTCACCGATGATTTGCGTGAGGGACGGCCTTCTACAGCAATGACTGAAGATAATATCAGTGTTGTGCGGCGTATGATAGAGACTAACAAAAGAGTGACCTATCAGCAGATTCGGACAAGTCTAGGCATAGGTATGAGTCAAGTGCACAAAATCCTCCCTGAACATTTAGCGGTCAGGAAGCTTTGTGCCCGCTGGATACCGCATAATTTGACCGAGGCTCAAAAACTCCGCCGTGTTGATTGGTGCCGAGAAATGATCCAAAAATTTAACGAAGTTGACTCAAATGCTGTGTTCGACATACTAATGGGTGAAGCTGGATTTACTGTTATGATCCGGAAACCAAAAGACAGTCTGCTCAGTGGGTGTTTCCTTCCGAAGAGTTGCCAACTAAAGTGAAGAGAGGTCGAAGTGTTGGAAAAAGATGGTGGCCTCGTTCTTCTGAAAGACAGGTCATTACTCGACAGTTGTCCTAGAGGATCAGAAAACGGTTAATGCAGAGTGGTACACTAACAACTGTTTGCCAAAAAAAAAAAAAAGTGCGCAAAAGTGCGAGAGAAACGACCTCGCAGCAGGATCCTCCTTCATCATGACAATGCCTCGTCGCGCACCGCCAGACAAAGGATCGATTATTTGGCGACCTTAGACTTGGAATTACTGGGTCATTTTATGGACGCCGAAGAAGCAGTGGCTGCGTTTCAAAACGCCGTTGAAGAGACCCCTAAGGCCGAGAGGGCAAGGTGCTTTTCTCAATGGTTCCATCGATGCAGCGATGTATTGATGTAAATGGACACTACTTTGCAAAGTTATAATAAAACTAATAACTTGCTAGAATGCTTAGTTTTTGATTTTCTAAGAACTTTCAGTTTGACCCTCGTAGTAACGCATAGCGAGTGTCTTGAAGCAAATTCAAGCAAGCCTTGGCCGTTTGTATTGATCTTGCCAATACCATGGGCACTAATGCATTCAGACAACGCATTGTTATTTTGGCCAACACGAGCATTGAAGTCGCCCTAAATATGAAGGCGGTCACTAGTTCTTACTTTTTGCGTCACAGAATCAAGTTGGTCATAGAACTGAGTTTTGGCTTCATCGGCTGCCATCAATTTTGGAGCATATGCGGAGATAATTGTGGCGTGACTACTCCCAGTTTTCAGTCGCAAAATCATAATGCGTTCTGATACACCATATGGAGTTTCTACTGCTTACAAGAGATTATTTTTTACCACAAAGCCAACGCCATGATCGCGAACGTCATCGCTGTTAATAAAGGATAATCGTCAGATAGCCTTTATGATGTCTACAAAGACATCATCGCAGGCTTAAACCACATGTTTTTCCTTTCATATGTTTTGTAAAAAAATTATAAATAGTTGTTTAAACCCTAAATTCGTGTTATATAAGCCGTGCTACGCGCCACTTCAAATAAAGTATGAAATGCATTTAGTAAGCGGAAACTGAAGTGCTTTGACATTAGCTCCTTACAACGTACTATAAAAAATAATAATAAAAATCATAAATCTGTTAAAATAAAAAAAAAATCCTTCCTCAATTAATTATCCTCATCCGGTCAAATTTTCTCTATCGTTATCCACTGATATCATTAATTAACTTGAATATAACAGGGTTACATTTGCCATTTAACCGTAATCATTTAAAACAAGCTGATAAAAGATTAATAATAATAATAATAAAATTTTATTGCACACAAGAAAATGACAAGAAAAAATACAAATATTTAAAATAATACATATTATTGTAATGAATCAAACCAGGTTACTTCTTCTATTACATTTATTAATACTGAGTACAATTCAGATATCAAAAGGTACAGCATGACTGCTTAATGTTCTCTTCAGAATGTTCCTCCCAAGAATGGTCAATCAAATATTTATACTAGTTCATTTATACCCCCACACAGTTGACCACTTCCAATACAATTTAATGTTGCCAACTAAACTATTATATTTTAATTTTTGAAATACAATTCCATAATAAAATATATAATCAATTATAACAATTAATAAATTATTATAACATCGGATATTACAAATATTAAAATTAATTGACAGACAAATGAGTGACATTCAAGACAATATCTTATTTCTTTATACAAATAATAATAAAATATCGATAAATTACAGTACAATTAAGTGATAAAATAACAAATCACAACACTCGGCCATCCGAACGCGTGCTCTCTCCGGAGCACGCACTAACAAATCACAACACTCGGTTATGATATATTTACTTATGATATATTTACTATGTATACACAACAATTTTTTTTAAAATTCAATTTCAAATTATTAAGAAAACAAATTTATTAACAAACAAAAGTAAATAAAAATTACAATAATACAATATTTATACTTAACGCATCTGCACTTGTTATTATATATCCATATATTATATGAGTTATTTTATTTATATAGGTTCACCAGTGGTACTTACAATATATAATAATAATAATGACCATTTTCTGCAAAGTTCACTATTAGGGTATGTTATTCCGTATTACATAATGTCCCCCACTTTTCAACTTGAACTTTTTATTGTTTCGGTCATCCACCACCTTAGCCAAGAGGTCCAGTCCAGCAGGGTCCCACAGTGGGGCAGATTTCGTATTTCCATCTTCTCATTGACCGTCCTATTTTTAGTCCCTTTCCTTGAATACCACAGAGTGACCTGTTTACTCTGCTTTTTCTGGTGCAACGCAGCTTGTGCCTTGTCTAGCCCCATTTCAAATGGTTTTGTTTCTAATATCAGAATTACTTTATTGTCTAAAATCTTGTTTCTCAGCATACTTTTTCCAAATACAATATATAACAAAAATAAATTTTTAAAAAGTTTCCATAAACAAATACATTTCAAGGTGAATACCGCACGCAACAATCGATAGCTATCAATTTTTTCTTAAAAATAAAAGAAATGACAATGATATAACACAAGTTACTTTATAATGTCGAACAGTAAATTCTTAATATATTAATAAAAAAAAACAATCAAGCATAATAAAGACAATATCATAATGATGATACACTCTGTAATGCTGATATCCTAGACGTTCGGTTTTGCGATATTTACGTAAAGAGGTTTTTACATACAAATTCAGTAACAATAAATAAACTAAGCTTCTAAATTGTTACTTATATTATAAAAATACCTAACCTTTTCATTATTTTCAGTGCCATTTCTAATAAAGCTAAAGAAATTTCACAGCAAGGAGAATATTCACGTATCCAAGGTCTAATTCTATCAGATGCTATTCTTACACGTCTGTTAGTGCAATATAAACAACAATTAAATCAACATTTGAATTACTTAACCATTTAGCAGCATAATAATTTGTTTTTGATACTTCTCCACTAGATATCTTGAATAAAGGATTGCAAGAGATCTTTTGAATTGTTATATTCTTTTGCCGCGTTTGAGGCGCATAAAGTAATGTTGATTATATTTTATAATTCTGTATTAACCATTTTGACATTCAAAATCTGAAATAAATTAATAGAGAAACAAATTTAAACATTTTAAAATAAATTCCAATGTTAAGAAACCTTAATGACACAAATCCTAACAACACGAGGAATAAATCTTTGTTCCAATGTTTATTAAACATATTTAATTGACAATAAAAAAAAATAATATCAATATATCGTACGAAATACATAAGTCAATCAATTTTAAATAGATATACTAGCCACAGCAACTTGCCGTTACAAAAATAGCAAATAACAATGTGTTATGTTAACTTCAGAATTCGTATTTTAGCACAATTTTAATTTACTAAATTTCCATAATTATGCAAATTATTATAAATATATATTTCAAAAAAGAATAATATAATTTCCACTTAAATCATCATATAACAACATATGATATGAATCATACGGCCGTAGCGTTAGGTACATTAATAGTACGCTTCGCTGGGATATGTTAACCAAAGATATCATTTAGGTATGCGTTTGGCTAAGCTATCGTTACTATACTTTTGTATTTTAATGGAGGTCGCAGAAAATTAAAGTTGTAGGAAATCTCTGGTATATACTTTAGTTTAACTTTTAACAGGTTATTGAGACCGGCCGTTAAGAAACTTTTTACTAATATTACTATAGGGTCATGCGAAAAAAAAATCATTAAAATAAACCTTTAGAATATTCATATCAATAATAGTAGTGTAAACTAATAATATAGGAATCACTCTTCTCACTACAAATGGTAAGATTAATAATATTTCAGTAGTTTTCAAAATTATCACCCGGTAAAAATGAATTTAGTACTTCCATTTTAATTGCAGTTAAATTTTAGTACTTTATTAAATTATTAGCAAAAATAAAATTAGCTCATTGTGACCAACACTTTCAATTTCTACAGATATCCTAACTACAGATATTTTTAGAACACTTCATTAGATTACAATCGCTGCCAGTGTATGAATTCAAATTTGAAATATTTATTACCAGCATCAAATAATTCAAATTACGTATTTGAACACACAATTAACGAACGGTTTAGTTAAAGTTAACTACTTGATATGTGTACGTACGTGGTATGATACAAGGGGTTTTAGTTTTAATTAATTATCAAGATGACGATCTTACCCGACGATTGACGATTTAGTGCACTTTACAATTGGTCTTTTACAATAATTAGAAATTCAGTTAAAAGTTTAATGAGAATTTGTTATAAATTATAGGTCCATTCTACTGTCGGGTTTTTTAAAATCTGGAATAACACTAAAGTATTTTTAATATTTATCACTGATTACATTGTTTATTACACTTTAGAGCTTGTATCTTATTACGTATGGAGTTATCGGCATTTACGTTATTTCACATCTGCTGCGAGTATGAAAACTTATAATAAAAATAATTTCTTCATTTATCCACGATCTACTAAGAATATCTTCAAAGAACAGACAGTTTATCTTGACAGCAAATTTAAAAAATATATATATTTATACTCTTACTTGGATTTTATCGGCCATTAGTTGGTTCAGCTGTCGTCACATAACACAACAATTGTTTCAATTGGTTGGTATTTCAACTTCTTTCACGACTGTGGAAGACCTATATCTTGTCAATTCTGCCTTACTGGAATGAAAACATTTCTCGTCCCCTGAAAAACTATTTTACGAAGCTTCATATTCTTTTATAAATTTTAAACTTGTTTTGCCTTTTTTTTACTTTGGGGCCAACATTAAAGATACAGATGTAGCACAAGCTCAAAAAGATTTGAATACCTTAACCGAGTGGTTTAAATTGTACTTACTGACAATTAATACCGTAAAAACGTGCTATGTAATATTTAAACAAATGAAAATAAAAATATTTCATCTCATAACCCACTAGTAGTTAATAATGTGATTATCTAACAAACGTCTGATATGAAAAAATGAAAAATACCTGGGTCAGACACTCATCTCTCGTGGACATACCAAATTGAACACATCAAAACAAACTTTCATCCATTTTGGGTTAAGAAATTAAAATACAATATCTATAATTTGCTAGTAGAATCACACCTAAACTACCTAATCGAGATTTGGGGAAATGTGCCTAAAACAAAACTGCGTGACTTACAAGTTAAACAGAATAAATTAGTATAATTATTATTTCATTATCACCACCTTACTTCAACAAAACTATATTTACTGAACTAGGAATAATGAATATAAAACAACTCCACTCTTACAATACTTATAACTTTTACACAAATGCTACTTTTAGCAAAACTCACAAATATACAAACGAAGTACACGCTTGCTTGTCTTATCGAGAGTTCGAACAAAATTTACTATGAAAAATGTAACATACGACGGAGCACAATGTATAATAAGCTACCCATCGACATAAAAACATTGTACGAGCTTACATGTCTTAAGTCAAAATTAAAGAAACATATTTTTAAAAATTATTCCAAATATTTATAATACTATTAAAATATTTAAATAAATATCTCATTGCGACTACAACTTTACTGGCAAAATGTTCATCCTACCCGCCTATGTTTTTATTTTATAAAAATTTGTACTTTTTTCAAATCAAACCTTTGAATTATTGTATTATTAATGTTATTTTCTTTTTTTTGTTTAATCTAGTAGATAAAAAAAAATTGTGCGAGTATAACGACTGATTGTAAAATTGTAGTTATTAACAAACTGTAGATTATGTTCTCACATAAATGACCGTATTGTCTTTTGAGAAATAAATATCTTTAAACATAAATCTTTAAACCATACGTTTACTAGTATTAAGCTTAGCTTAAGCTATTTCACATCAACGTACTAAGCATCTATTAGCGTTTCATTTCAAAAAATCGCACGTGATTTGATTATAAACACTGAAACGGTTTAAGAAAATCTTAGTTAACATGAAATTATTCTTCATTCCAAAATTACTGTTTGACCGACTGCGTTTCAGCTGTATTAATATTCATCTAATTATCTTACTGCAATCGATAACTTGAGTTCAGCTATATGACCAACATAACAGAAATCTATAAGTTTTTACATCGTTTGTAAATATCTGGCTTAGCTCATTCATAAAGCTCTAATTACTATTGTATAACTAAAAGCACAACAATATTTCTTCTACATTCTTCAATATTCTTACTAAGAGTAATACGCAACCTCATGTTTGTTATCTCAACCCGCCTATATGGTTGTATCTCGCACTACATTGTTGCAACACAATTACCAATATGGATGTTCCTCACGCAAATCTGTATATAGATACAGAGTAGTTTTACACATTTTTCTGATAGTTATTGTCAGAAAAGTTAAAATTTGACGACAATAATACGTTATTAATTCGAAATATATTTACTTTGTGTTTTTTTTTAAACAACAAAAATATTAACTTTACCTCGAAATCACATTATCAGCCTTCATTATTTCTCATGAAACCATTTCTACACTATAAACAAACAAACAAATTCTCTCTTCTAAAAAAAAGTTTTATCAGTTATTACTTAGGTTTTCAATATTAAATAATCATTTACAAAACTAAATATTCGTATTGTAGCATTTGCGAATATCGATAGCATATATTCGCATTCGTATTCACGAATGTTTAAAAAAAAATTACATTCGTTACATCACTAATATCAAGATACCTACATGTTTTTCAAGTCAATTACGTCACATTCATAGGTCAGTCTTTCAAGTCATCTACATTCAAACTCACATTTACATAATTCAAGCCACCTACATGGTGGTAGATCATTTCAGACATCTATTATTCAAGCCACCTTCCTGGTGGTACATCACAATTCTACAATTCAAGCCACCTTCCTGGTGGTAGATCACAATTCTACAATTAAAGCCACCTTCCTGGTGGTAGATCACAATTCTACAATTCAAGCCACCTTCCTGGTAGTACATCACAATTCTATAATTCAAGCCACCTTCCTGGTGGTAGATCACAATTCTACAATTCAAGCCACCTTCCTGGTGGTAGATCACAATTTTACAATTCAAGCCACCTTCCTGGTAGTAGATCACAATTCTACAATTCAAGCCACCTTCCTGGTGGTAGATCACAATTCTATAATTCAAGCCAATTTCAATTCAATTCAATCTATAATTCAACAATTCAATCTATAATTCAACAATTCAATCTATAATTCAACAATTCAATCTATAATTCAACAATTAAATATATAATTCAACAATTCAATCTATAATTCAACAATTCAATCTATAATTCAACAATTCAATCTATAATTCAACAATTCAATCTATAATTCAACAATTCAATCTATAATTCAACAATTCAATCTATAATTCAACAATTCAATCTATAATTCAACACCTACTTGGTGGTATATCGCATTCATAAATCTATAATTTAATACACCTACTTGGTGGAAGATCGCATTTACCAATCTATAATTCAATACACCTGCATGGTCTACTACCATCGCATCGCATCGCATTAATAAATCTATAATTCATTCATATACAAAATTCACAATACTTAAATGAAGTCGCATATTCATCATAAATAACTATTATTATAGGACTAAATTTCTGTTTCATATGGTTCAAACGTTTCATATAGTAGTAACGTACATGCGTATCAGAAAAATTTTTCTACCGTCTTACAACAAAACTTGCATGGAGAGTACTCATTTACTATACGAAAAATAAACTCACGATGTTAAACCACATTATCTGGTTGATAATTCTTTCATACAACAATTTAGTCTCAGAAAATAAAGAGCTAAAACGGAATATTTTTATTTCTTTTACTTACATAAATTTCTCCTCTCCAGGGCGCGTGGAACTTTACACTTCTGAGATGTAATGAATCAAACCAGGTTCCTTCTTCAATTACATTTATTAATACTGAGTACAATTCAGATATCAAAAGGTACAGCATGACTGCTTAATGTTCTCTTCAGAATGTTCCTCCCAAGAATGGTCAATCAAATATTTATACTAGTTCATTTATACCCCCACACAGTTGACCACTTCCAATACAATTTAATGTTGCCAACTAAACTATTATATTTTAATTTTTGAAATACAATTCCATAATAAAATATATAATCAATTATAACAATTAATAAATTATTATAACATCGGATATTACAAATATTAAAATTAATTGACAGACAAATGAGTGACATTCAAGACAATATCTTATTTCTTTATACAAATAATAATAAAATATCGATAAATTACAGTACAATTAAGTGATAAAATAACAAATCACAACATTATGTGCAATGGCGGTTTTATCACTACAAGTGATCTCTTACAGGCAATCATTCAATAAATTACATAATAAAATACATAATAAGCAATATATACATATATATACACATATACACAGATATATGTGTTAACATAATTATAATTATAGGGAATACTGCTTTGGTAGTACTTTTTAAGCTTACGCTTAAATATTCCAGCTGTCTGAGATTTTCTGATCTCCTCTGGCAGCGCATTCCAGAGTTTCACTGTTTTAATAGTGAAAGAGTCTCCATAGCATTTGGTGCGGGAAAGAGGGATTTCTAGGAAATTGTTATTGTGGAAACGAAGGTGCTGGAAGTGAAGGGAGCTCGACTCCAAGAACTTAAATCTTTCTTTGAGGTACAATGGAGTAACAGGTTGGTACAGGATAGTGCAGAGGAGAGAAAGAACATGTAGATTCCGCCGGTCTTTAAAAGTTAGCTAATTTAGTTGGGTATGGTATTGTACGGTACGTGATCGTACTTCTTCAGACCAAAGATGAATCTAAGTATGAAATTTTGCATCCGTTAAAGTTTATTTAGCAGTTTGGAGATAAATCTAAGTGACTAGAGTCAGCGTAATCAAGTAAAGGAAGAAGAAGTGTTTGAGAAAGAGATAAACTTCTTATAGCGCAAAAGATTTTACGGCTAAGTTTAGAAATTTGAGGCGACCAGGAGAATGTACTGTCCAAAGCGATTCCCAAATTCACCACACTAACACTTGGAGGAAGAGGAGAAGGAATTTTGAATAATTGTTTAGAGATTCCAAATACACAAACTTTAGACTTGGATTTATAGACAGCCCAAACGACCTACAACAATTGCTAATGATCTGTAAATTTGAATTGATAATGTCAATCGCTCTGGGTATATCGTTTATCGAGGCAGCCTGATAAATCTGTAAATTATCAGCATAAAGATGATATGATGATGTTAAGTGGTGAGTAAGAGTGTTAATGAAAATAGAAAACAGCAAAGGAGACACCACACTTTCCTGTGGAACGCCTGCTATGATATCACATTGAGATGTTTTCTTACCGTCAAATGTAATGCACTGAGTGCGGCCACGAAGGTATGAAGAAAACCATTCAGTTGCTTTTGGTAAAATATTAATAAATTTTAAAATGGCTAATATTATATCGAAATCTACTGTGTTGAACGCGTTAGAAAGTAGTATACTTTGAAAAGGCAGTAATTTGGTAACTTTATTAGTCGGTAGCTTGTTCTAAAGAATACAAAACTAACAACAGAGTACCTTTAGTTTAAATGTTTATCTAAACCAGTTGCAGATTTGGTCTAAATTCACTCTTAAAATATATAAAAATAAATCATTCAATTTATTAGAATTTAATTAAATTAGCTCCCCGGGGACGGAGAAAGCAGGGTAACTAACTAAGCAACGGAGTGTCTTAAAACTAGGTTCCATAGTTCCTGCAGTTCCCTTTGCCATGTGCGGGATAAAAGCGTGAAGTCGTGAAGCCGTGAAGTAAAAAAAAATACCACTCAATTACCACTCTTACTTCTTGAGATGAAGTATTGCCTGACACGTACACACGGACACACGGATACTATTGTGGTAGTCAGGGAGAAAAATCACCTAAGTCAAAAGTCGCGTGCAGGCGCTATTGTTATACATAATAGAACTATATTATTCTAACTTAATACATGATTCTGAATAAATAAATTGACCCTTACCGATGATAGAGGCTAAAAAAAGAGATGATAAAAATTTGTGTGCGTATTCCTTTTTGTACGAGCGTTAGAAATTAAAAATGCCTAGGCTACCGTTAGTCTTTAGTCCTAATTAACGTACTACGTCCAATATTGGCCTCAGCTTGTTATTGATTCTCAATAAAATATTACAACACGAACTTGACATATTTCTTAACGTAACGAATTTACTTGTAGTAGCAAAAAGAAAAGTAAATATAAATATTTAATATATCCCGCCGGTATCAAAAAAACAAACCATCATTTGCCTATCATTCCGATGCTGACTAAGCGAATGAAAACCTTTAAGGCTTGACATCCAATTTTAGCAAGACACTGTTTCCACGAGACGATTTTGTAACGAGATAAATATTTTGTTATTTATTATTGAAATATTTAGCTTCATTTTTGTCTTTTTTTTAATTAGGTTCACGACGCTTTTTGTACATAACAGGGAAGAAAGATATTAAGACATTTCGTAGTTCACTTTACACTTCAAGTATAGTAAAATAATTAATTACTTCAGTAAGAATTGAACACACTATCTTATTTTCTGACAGATGTTATCCTACGGCGACATGAAAGCCTTTATGACTTATTAGGTAGTTTTAGCATCTGCTAAAATAAATACGAATAACGAAAAAAGCTTTAAAATCAAAATCGCGGTTTACGCCGTTATTGGACTTAGGAAACAGAAAATAATACTTTCTGTCCCCGTGGAATTCAAACCCACAATCGTCAGGTACAATCTGACGCTACGCTGCTTTATTAATAAAAACGATAATATAACAGCGGCTTATATATTTGTAATATGATATAACATACTTAAAACTTTCTTTCAAAAAATTATTTTAGATATTAATTACAATCTTCTACTGAATATCATTACGGATTTTTTTAAAAAAGATGCGTTTAATTGAAGTATATAGCTTCGTATAGCATTTTATAATAATCTAAACTGTGTAGCATCGTCTTACGTGAACAAAATCCACAAGAACGAATCGGCAATCACAAAAACTCTTTCATTTAGCCTTTCGATATCGGATTAGGTAACGGTTAGGAAAAGGTAAACACCTTTGAAAATTCAAAGATTGAGTAAAGTCACCTTATTTCTTTACAATAATCGAATTGTGACTCACTTTGTTCACCAGGAGTAAATATAGAATCGTATAAAAGTGGAAATTTTATATATTTTTTATATCATGTAATAATTTAAGTTTGAGTGCTTTTATTATTGTATTTAAAATAGATAGATATTCAAAGCACCTTATATAGTGCAACAGAGCTGGCTGTTTTAGGAACACAAAGCGTGGTCTAGACTTTGTCATTCATTACCACAGGTCTTGGACTCTGTATATACAAATAGTATATAATTACTTACACTTGACTACATTTGATACATTTGTTTCAGCAACTTCGTGTTAGACGAATCATAATGGACAACTATTGGATACCCTTTTGTGGCTTGATGGATTGTGACGATAGTTAAAAAGAATTATAATCTTGACTTGACAAATTATTTACCTAATTTCCTAACTCTGGTAAAGAGCTAAAATGTTTAGTATCAACATATTAAGAAGGAATGATGATTGTAGATAGATTAGAAAATGCCTTGACCATATTTAAAATACAGTATTTTTATTAAATTTTTATTTACATAATTGCTATATAGAATAAAACAAAGTCGATTCCTACTAAAAGTATAGTTAGATTTTTGAAACTTCAATTAAATATTTGCAGCATTCACACGTGTGAAGCTGGAGCGGTTCGCCAGTTTGATTATAAAGCATTAACGTTCCATTAGAGAATATTCATAACGCCTGTTTGAATAAATCGAGAAAAATTGAGTAATCATTTGATCAAAATAAAAACAGAATTACAATAAGTTTAATCTTATATATAATAACTCATATATAATAACTCTTTCTTGGTAAAATTTGCATACTTCTGTGATCCGTGATATTAGATTTATCGGAAATGAATGATTCAAAAGATTCCTTAAAATGCGGCTAGAATTTTATATGACTATGAACATCTAATTATGTAAGCAATTATTATATGCAAATGACACAAATGTAGTTATCATTTTTTATAACTTCACGCTTTATGTTTATGTGGGAACATAGCATATAGGACTCTGCTCCACACCTTCATTTTCAAGATTTTGCTTATTGAGAGGCAAAAACACTGTGCCTACTATAACCTTCAAGAACCTGCTCCAGGTGGAGAAGGAGCTTAATAGGAGAATTATATTCGCCACAAACAGTGCAAGCGCTCTTGTGTCGCGTGCAAAATTTCTCACTCTTGCGCGATGATCATTCTTTCAATTCGCAATGAAGTAAATATTTGTATTTAATAAGTTGAGTTTTTACGTCCATGTTAAGCAAGACAGTGGGATCGAGTTAAATACGTAATACGTATTATGTATAAAATATAATAATATTTTTTAATTTCGTTTAAAAAAACGGATGACTGTATGATAGATGTGAGATAACATCTATATTTCCTGCCAAATTTATACACCCAACTCAACGCCGCCGCGTCGCCGCCGTCTTATCTATTTTTCAACTTGGGACTATATCCGTTCTCTATAGTCAAAGTCAAAGTCAAAGTCAAAAGAATTTTATTCAAAATAAGAAGTACAAGCTTCATTTTTTGAACGTCAAATAATTAATTTAATAATACCACCGGTTCGCTAAAGTTAATGCCTCAGACCTGAGAAGAACCGGCGTAAGAAACTCAGCGGGACTTAATTTTTTTTTTTTTTTTAATTTTCTAGATATTTACAATTTCACAATTCCTATTATTGACAACGATACTCTTGAACTAGACTGGGGCGAGCATTTCATTACCAAGGTGTGTTATCATTTACGAAATCATTAATATGGTAATAATATTTAACACACAAACGTCGTTTCACAACTTTTTTAAATTGTGATATAGAACAATCTTGGACGTTTTCTGGGATCCTATAGTAGAAGCATACAGACTGTCCCATAAAAGAATTGCGGATGCGATTTAGTCTAGTTACAGGCGCGGTAAGTTTATGCCTGTTTCTTGTATTAATATTGTGTACATCACCAATTTTGATAAATTATAACAATCTATACAATCTTTAAGTGTAAGACTTAAGCTATTTTAATATTTCTTCATTTCATTAAAATATAATTGAATTCACGTTCACTATATCTGTATTATTATAAAAAATGACAAAATCTTTTAAATATCTGTAGATATCAATAAGATTTTTATTCAAAGCTGCGGTATTATTGCACTAGCAGCGTGAAAAGTGAAACACACCTAGAAAATAAATCACTAACTATTCTTCCGATAAAGTTTTGAAAGGAACACTTTTATTATTTTTTGGTTGGATCTTTTGTTTCAGAGGACCGTCGTTAGAGATTGTGATAATATTAAACTTTTATTTTAAATGAGGTTCTTTTATATAAAATTATATTTTATGACCATTTTGTGGACAAAGCTTTAATATTCGTTATTTGTTACTTAACTTTGATTTTTTTTTAGATAGAATAAATGTGGAATTGTGTAGATAAGTATGTTAAAAAATTTAAAGTAGGCTTTATAGAACTGCATAACGTAATATAATTGTGACTTAGAAACTACCTTTAGGCATGGAACTCAACGCTATACATTGTGAACTAGCTAAGCACAGATACTTTTCTACTACGTCACTATTTAATATGTATATTACAATTTATATATTTAAATTTTTTCACTTTTTATAGAAAAGCTTTTACCTTTAAGCTTTTACTGCAATATCTATATATTTTGAAATGAGCTAGTAATCCGCCCAGATAGAATCAGCGCACGTTCCACGAAAACTCAAACGTCCAATTCACAAAGACATTGACATTGATAGCTGTAACCCGGACCACTGGCTCGGAGAATAACAAAGACAGTTATTAGATTATAAATATCTTATATTTTTTCGAGAGTTTTTTTTCTTTAGATTGAGGATACGAAATGAAAATATCTCTAATATTGTTTAAAAATTATTACTATTTATATACTAGGTATAGTGAAAAATGTTTATGTTAAATGAGAATATTATGTAATATCAATATTTTTTGCTTTCGTACTTTTGGTTACAACTATTGTAACTTTATATTTAGGTTTTGCCTAAAACTTTTATAAAAAGCGCCAAAAAAACTGCTTGAACAAATGATAAAATTCTGCGACGATTTTGGTTTGTAAATATATGACAATAAAACTCCTTTATAAATAGTAAAGTCTTTTCCTAATGTACAGATTCACAAAAGGAAAGCAAGTCGCTGTTTTGCATTACGAAAGCGCTATAGAGACCGAGCCTGAAGGCGATCCGACGTGGGAGGAATTACACAACGAAGGACTTGTGTGTTCTATATTATATATATTATACATTTTTATATTTTCTTCGTATTTCCGTGAATTTTATTTTTATAATGTGTTAAATTTTGTCGCTATGGAAAAAATAAAAGCTTTGAAGCTAATTGGTTTCTTAGAAATATTTTTTTTTTTTTTGTCTTCATTCACTTTTTTATGTCTTCACTTTATAAAAAAACATTTTTCATATTTTTTTACATTATTTATAAGAAAATAAAATAAAATCACTAAGCACAGCGTAAAATTACGAAGCACAGCGTCATATTCTTATTGTTAACTTTAAATCGAATTGTCTTAAGATAAATAAATAGCTACCGAGGTCCTTGCATCGCATAAGTTCAGTGTCTGACTTTTATAGACATATTTTTCGTTTTGAGTACAATTCCTAGGTGGAGGAATCAATAACAATGTGAAAATAAAGGGCTGAATGTAGTGTTTCGCGAAATAATTTTAACCCTACTACTTATATTTTGGTTTTAAATTATCTGTTTATGTCACTCTGATAATAAATATTAAAAATGAATGTATGATATTCAAAAGAAGAAAATATGAAGGCGCTTTTTAAAATACTCGAGTCTCGAAACGAGCACACTGTAACAGAGTATGATTACATATTTTAAAACTATGATTGGTTGGAATTTGCTACAGAACTAAGCACACAATGGGAATCTTTTGATAGTCTTACTAAGCTTAGTTTGACTTAATAAGATTTATTTTCTTTAAGTTTATTGTTTGCTGTAATTCACGCCATCCATGCATCATGGATTTTTTTACTGTCCATAAAAAAACTTTGAATACGTGCTATATTTTTTCAGGCATTGAGACAAAACAAAACTTATTCTAGGCATCTAAAGGTCGTAACTTTGATCATATAAGCGTTTTTAAATTGAGAGTGTACCAAAGGTATCTTAAATGAAACCGTGTCGTCCTAGATCTTTGAGTGATTAAATTTTGTTTAATATTTTACTTAAAAAGTATTTTACTATGTGGCAAGACACATCGCGGCGTTAAGTTGCATCACACAATGTTAGAATTGAGATGTGATCAGATAAAATCAGGTGCTTTGAAAAGTTCAGAGACACTTTCATCTAAAAATTCGAAAGACAACAAAAACTTAAACAAATTAAAGTAAAATAAAATATATTGAGAATCAAACTCGCAACCATCGCTTATCAAACAATGAAAAAATTGCACCAAAGTAATTATTTTATCATTATCTAAGTATCTTAGTTTACAATTTACACGTAGTCTGTTTATGTTTCTTGAACCTAATCCGTTGTGGAGGTTGGCGAGTTGCCAAACCGTAACTACACGGTTATTGTGTGTGGATTTTCTAATAAACGGAGGTGATATATGGTTTTCTCAAGTATTACTATAGAGATTAGCAAAAGTACACAGGTTTTGGTCGTATATAATAAATATTTGTATTTAGTCAAAAAAATGCATATATTATTAAAAATACATGCATATTTTATTATGTAGTATATTAAGTTTGTGAAAAAATATCATTTCCACGTAAAAACTTTTCTACGCCCAAAAATTATAATGTTGTAACGTTTTGGGCAAATAATTAAATAAATAAATCCAATTTTTCGCTACCATCGCTTAATAAAAACACTTCTAGCTATTATTTGGTTGAAAAGATAATTGCAATGTCGCTTGAAAATCCATTCACCTCGTACTGAAAGCAAATGAAAACAGCATAAACACGTTGCAAAAGAAATAAACAACGGTTTTTGCAATTCTGTTGTGGTTATTCTATGAAGGGTTGTTATCGAAACGTGGAAGAGTGCTGAAAAATCGTTTTTCAAACATAATATATTTGTAAAATTACAGTGAGATTTAATAACAAAATTGATTTTGATATATAATAAAAACGAATTAAAGGTTTTAATTTAAACTATTTATATTTTAAAGCAAAATATTTCATAAATATATAAAATTATTAAAACGGCTTCATTTTTAATGTTGAGTTTTTTTTTGGTAAAAAACATTTTGTCGCGTTAGAATTTATTTCTTTTATTGTTTATATAAATTAGAATATATTTATACTTGATATATTCTAATGTATTATAAATTTAAAATATTTAATCTCATTAATCAGTCAAAATAAAATTGTATAATCTACATATGTAGCTTTAATAAAACGTAAACGATATTTATTTTTATTCCTCTTTATAGGTTTGTGGCGACCATCCGCCACTCGCTTGTTATTATTGCACCGAGCGCAAGCGCATCACGCATCAAGCGCGTGCACACAGTCGAAGGGGCATGGGACCGCGTCATCGGCGCGGGGGACGGGCGAGGATGGCGTCGCCCGGACTAGTCGCTCGCTTACCGCGCTATTATCTACTAGTGACTATCTCTGTTCTCGCTTCTCATCTATGCTTTATTATTGCTAATTGTATTGCTTAATGTACATGCTTAATACACGTTCTTGAGTTTAAATAACGTCGTATTATTAATCTCTTTAAACGTAGAATAATTGCTACAATTGGTGACCCCGACGTCGGCGTGACAAAGAAATATTTTATTGCATCAAAGAGGCGTTGGCTGTTTACTGCGTTTGAATTATAGCGGTTTGGACATAAGCGGTGAGCGATTTTTTTTTTACCTTTTTTAATCATCAACCATGAGTGAGGAAGACTTAAGCTTGGCACATTCTAAGGAGGAAGTTTTGCGAATAGGCGTGCGGGTTCCGCCATTTTGGCCGGAAGAGCCGGCTTTATGGTTTGCGCAGGTTGAATCGCATTTCGTTTTATCTCGAATAACGAGTGATGAAACTAAATTTTACTATTTAGTCGCGCAATTAGATCATCAACACGCAATTGAGGTGAAAGACGTTATTACTAACCCTCCAAAAACAGATAAATATGAAAAATTAAAAAAAAAACTTATTAAACGTTTATCTGCATCTCAGGAGAAGCGTGTTAAACAGCTGTTAATGCATGAGGAGTTGGGAGACAGAAAGCCATCTCAATTTTTACGTTACCTGACTAGTTTGGCCGGTAGGTCCGTTCCTTCCGAATTACTATTAACCATATGGTCTAGCAGGTTGCCGCAGAACATCCAGACCGTAATAGCTTCGCAGATGGACCTCGACAAGGACAAACTAGCAGAGTTGGCCGACAAGGTGCATGAGATCGCTCCATCCTCACCGCAGGTAGCAAGCACCTCTTCTGCTCCAGTATCTTCCCAGAGCGAAATGATGCAGCAGATCGCGGAATTAACCAGGCAAGTGGCTTTACTTTCCAGTAGACTCGAACGATCAGAGAGACCACATTTAAAGTCACAGCATAAAAGATACCGCTCACGCAGCCGCTCTAAGCCTAGACAGCCTCCAGCGAACCATCCATACTGTTTTTACCACTTTACATTTGGTGCGAAAGCGGCCAAGTGTAAGCAGCCTTGCACTTTCAAGTCGGAAAACTTCAAGGGCAGTCGGAAGTAGCGGCCCACGACTGCCCCTCAGCTACAGGCCGTCTATTTGTTACTGATCGTGCATCAAAAATGCAGTTTCGTGTAGACACTGGCTCCGACTTGTGCGTTTTTCCACGATCAGCGATCAAGACGCCCTGTTTTAAGTCAAAATTTGACCTAATGGCAGCAAATAATACGACCATTCACACGTACGGACCTGTATTTTTACAGTTAAACTTGGGCCTCAGGAGAGACTTCAGCTGGAAATTCACCATCGCAGATGTTTCGAAGCCTATTATAGGAGTGGACTTCCTGAGCCATTACAATCTGCTCGTGGACTGCAGGAACCAGCGGTTGGTCGACGGCGTGACAACATTGTCAGTTGCAGCTACTACCTATAAAGGTATAGATGACATCTCTTCCATCAAAGCTGTTACCGGTAAGACAGAGTTCCATACGCTACTTAAAGAGTTTCCAGAGATAACCAGACCCGTAGGTGTCCAGGTTTCCCCTAAACACAGTACTCTGCACTTCATAAAAACGACTCCGGGTCCACCCGTTTCCTGTAAGCCTCGACGACTCGATCCAATTCGCACAGGAGCTGCGAAGAAAGAGTTTGAAGCGATGCTAGCTTGTGGTACAGCACGTCGCTCCCAAAGTCCTTGGTCTTCTGCGTTACATTTAGTGAAGAAAAAAGACGATGGATGGAGACCATGTGGCGACTACCGTGCCCTAAACGCCAGAACCATTCCAGACCGCTACCCCATACGTCATATTCATGATTTCGCCTATCAACTCTCAGGATGTACCATATTTTCTTTGATAGATCTGGTCAAGGCATATAATCAGATAGCAGTAAATCCTCCGGATATTCCGAAAACTGCTATTACTACCCCCTTCGGTCTTTACGAATTTCCGTACATGACCTTCGGGCTTAGGAATGCCGCTCAGACCTTCCAGAGATTCATAGATGAGGTTCTACTAGGTTTGGATTTTTGCTACGGATATATCGATGATATTCTAGTCTACTCCCCTACTCCAGAAGCGCATCAAGATCACCTGCGACAACTTTTTCAGCGCCTCAAACAATACGGAATACTAGTAAATTCTTCAAAATGTATTCTTGGGCAGTCGGAGATAACATTTCTTGGCTATCAGGTTTCAGCAGCTGGTACTAAGCCTTTGGAGTCAAAGGTTGAAGCTATCCAGGCTTTCGCGATACCGAAAACAGTCAAGGAGCTCCAGCGTTTCCTCGGTATGGTAAATTTTTACCGGCGTTTTATTTCAAACGCCGCTAAAATTCAAGAACCGCTTACTAATATTCTTGCCGGTTCGCACATCAAAGGCTCACAGCCTATCACACTCACTCCAGAGATTCTGAAAGCTTTTGAAGAGTGTAAACGTTCCTTGTCGCAGGCCATACTATTATCTCACCCAGACCCTAATGCAGAACTCGCCATCGTCACGGACGCTTCGGATTTGGCTATCGGAGCAGTGCTGCAACAAAAGATGAACAACGACTGGCAACCTTTGGCTTTCTTTTCTCATAAACTTAGCTCAGCACAAAAGAAGTACAGCCCGTATGACAGAGAACTACTGGCAGTTTACGAGGCTATTAAATATTTCCGTCATATGGTCGAAGCAAGAACTTTCACTGTGTTTACTGACCACAAGCCACTCACCTTTGCTTTTTCGCTCAATAGAGACAAATGTTCACCCAGACAATTCAGATACCTCGACTTCATTGCACAATTTACTACGGATATTAAATTCATATCTGGTCGGGACAACGTCGTAGCTGATGCATTATCGCGCATCGAAGTAGTTAGCGCTACAATTGATTACCAGTTGCTTGCACAGTCGCAAGAAAATGACCCAGAACTACTGGAACTTCTTAAATACGGCACCACCTTGCGACTACAGAAACTGAGTACTGACGTCAGCAACATACAAGTTTATTGTGACACTTCTATGCCTACACCTCGACCGTACGTGACACCTGCATTCCGCAAGCAAGTCTTTGATGTGCTACACAACCTGCATCATCCAGGAACGTCAGCTACAGTACGACTGGTGACACAAAGATTTGTTTGGCCAGGGATTCGCAAAAACTGTAGAGAGTGGGCTAGGCAATGCCTAAATTGCCAAAAATCCAAAGTTTTCCGTCACACTACCTCTCCTCTATCTCCTTTTCCCGTACTTTCCTCGAGGTTCTCTCACATACACCTCGACATCGTAGGACCATTACCTCTGTCTTATGATTACAGGTACTGCCTTACCGTGATCGACAGGTTTACGCGATGGCCTGAAGCGTATCCTCTCCGGGACATCGCCGCCGAGACCTGTGCTGCCGCTCTCGTATCTGGCTGGATCGCCAGGTTCGGCTGCCCAGAGCGGGTGACTACAGATCGTGGTCGCCAGTTCGAAAGTAACCTTTTCCAGGCTCTCACGGCCTTGGTTGGTGCGCGCCATTTGCGTACTACCGCTTATCACCCTGCAGCCAACGGTATCGTCGAGCGTCTTCATCGCCAATTAAAAGCGGCAATAATGTGTTATTCTCCTGGTTCACAGTGGACGGAGGCGCTCCCACTAGTACTTCTAGGCATGCGTAGTGCCTGGAAAGAAGACATTCAAGCATCATCGGCCGAACTAGTGTATGGCGAACCCCTTCGCCTACCTGGTCAGTTCCTTGGCTCGAGCAACGAGGACAAGATAGGCGACGTCACCCAGTACGCGACACGTCTGCGCGCGTACATGGCGAAGCTATCTCCTCGTCCCACCACCTGGCACAACACGTCCACATTCTACATTCCTCGGGATCTTCACACAGCCTCCCAAGTCTTCGTGCGGCAAGATAGATTGAGAGGAGCACTAGAATCTCCATATGCTGGACCCTACAAGGTCATTAATCGTCAACCGAAGTACTTCACCTTGGATATGAACGCTAAGACAGTCACAGTGGCAATCGACAGACTGAAACCGGCATACCTGGCGAAGGAGGCAAACGTTCCAGCAGAGGTCAAAAATGACGTCAAACGAACAAGTAGCGGCAGACGAGTTAGGATACCGGAATTTTATCGCCCGTAGTCACGGTCTACCAGGGGGAGTACTGTGGCGACCATCCGCCACTCGCTTGTTATTATTGCACCGAGCGCAAGCGCATCACGCATCAAGCGCGTGCACACAGTCGAAGGGGCATGGGACCGCGTCATCGGCGCGGGGGACGGGCGAGGATGGCGTCGCCCGGACTAGTCGCTCGCTTACCGCGCTATTAGCTACTAGTGACTATCTCTGTTCTCGCTTCTCATCTATGCTTTATTATTGCTAATTGTATTGCTTAATGTACATGCTTAATACACGTTCTTGAGTTTAAATAACGTCGTATTATTAATCTCTTTAAACGTAGAATAATTGCTACAGGTTATATAGAAGTCGTAAAATTTAAATTCCCTATAACTACTTGTAAGTGTTAAAGTTTGATTTGACTTAACATCATAAAATTGTACGTTTATATTGGACTTTTCGGAGATTTTTCAAATTATATTTTAAGTATAAGACGTTTTCAGTATCGTTTCGCACTCACATAATATTAAGTAACTATTTTAAGTAACTAAACTAAGCTATTTTATTCGTCGTCGATTGTAGCTGTTCGAAATTGAGACAATACTTTGAAAAAAATGCTTTTTATTATTTACATTTATGAACGAAAGTAAAAATAAAAGATATTTTTAAAAGACATCTCTTTCAAAGTAAATTAGGTATTTTTTTTGTATCTATGTATACTTACTGATTAAAAAAAAAAGGATTTTGCTTAAATAATGTGATTATTTTATCAAAATTTGTAAATATATAATTTAAAAGATAATTTTTGTGAAAGGATTAGAAATTTTTAAATAATTTAAAATATAACTATAAATTTTCTAAAGTCCTAAATAAATTTTCCTACCATTGACAGTGATATAGCTTAACTGATAAGCTGGCACGTTGTTGCAAGTTAAAATTTTGCGTACATGTAACCTTGCTCCTGTGAAAAAACCTATAACAGCATAAAACGATAGATAAATCTATAACCCATAGTCTTCAATAAAATCCAAACGGTTTCAAATGACCTAAGAACAACTCTCATTACAATCGATTTCCATATTATGGATATTACCAGGGTAAGGATTTCTTTTTAATTTAAAGTTTTAATCAAAATAGACTTCATATTTATGCTCTAATTGAAGAAAAAATTGTAAAGTAGAAAGTAAATGTATATTAGGAAAATGTGACGGTTTGTGAGTTCGATCCCTACTCGGGAAGTTTATTTTAAATTTCTGCGCTCTGGCAACTTATTTATTGTGGAGTTAAAAAAGTAAAAAAAAAGTAAAGTCTTAGCATGATGGTTGTGACTTCCACTACTACTCGTAGCGTTGAGTTGTCATCATTTACTGGCTCAAAAGATTCTGATTATTGGGCATACTTTTTAGAATTTCTTTATGTTACTACTTATCTAAAGTTTAGCTCTACGAAATAAGTAGAGATAATCTAGCTTCAAATCGGAAGACGCTACGTTCTCAATTATCCAAGTATGATTTTATATATATACGAAAATTTAATAAAAGATAATCGTTCAACAACAGTTCTAAGGCGATAAAGGTTTCATTTTCTTTCGAATATTGTTAATGAGGAATGTCACAACGATGTTTAACAGGAAAAGTGAAATATTAGGCGCTTTGAAATATTCTTGACACTATAAAGTAATTTGTCTGCTCGATAGTGATATTTAGTATCGTATTTTGACTGATTTTATTAATTTCAAAACATTTGCAATAAAAGGTAAAATAGTAAAATATAAAGGTAAAAATCAATCCTTGCCAAACTAATTAGCAAAATTATATAATAGTTTATAAGAAATTTTAAGTACATATAAACTGGTGAGTAGGGTAAACTTATAAAAAACTGGGCTCATCCGGGATTTGAACCCGAGATGTCCCTCTCGTATCTTAAGCGTAAATCATAACCCTACACCAACGAGTCGGCTATACACTTCAAAATAAAAAATAAGAATTTGTACACTTTCTTTTATTTGATCGTGTTAAAACCAGTTCTTCGTAGTACTATAAAATAACCATTTCTCAATTATTTATACAGTCCCAAAGTGGTGTCGGGAGTATCGTCCGCAAGTCCCTCGTTAGCGACCTGATTGCAATCGATAGTATTAGTTAATACTTAGAATATCTGAAATATATTCGCTGAACGTCATCCAGGTATATGCGCCGACCTCGGCACACCCTGATGACGAAGTGTCATGTATAAGAACATAAGCAAAGCCATACATGACTTCAAAACGCAGTTAACTATTGTAATGGAGGACTTCAACGCAAAATTGGGTAAAAGAGGCGGATACGCCCCTCTTTCTTCAGAAAGTCTGCCAGCCTTTGTCCCCTTGGGTTCCGGTGCCCAAATCACTTTGCTTGCCTGGATAGCTGCATATCTGTGGACGAAATAAACGATAAGCCGGTCCAAACGGTTGGCTCAAAAAATATCCGACCATACCAGAAACCAAATGGCTAGGCGCTCTTTGAAACTGTAATCTTCCAGTGATGCTGAGTCAGTATATATATCTAGTAATATTGTTCAGTGTTTGCTAATTTCGTCTGCAATTGATCTTATACATTTCAAAATTATGCACTTTAAAGCTAGAAATGATAGAATATATGAACATAATCTTAAAATATTATCTCATCTTTTAAATATTTTTTTATTAGTGGTGGAATTCAAAACTGTGAATTGTCTTGCCATAGCAGGCAGCCTGGCAGAAATATTTTTCCTCGAATAGAGATTAAATCGACCACCAATGTTTGCTGTCAGATGCTATCCCCGGCCTTAAAAAAACAGATATAGTTAAATGCTAAATGTCTAATAAAGAAATGAATTAGTGTTACAGATTCAGCTTAAAATTTTAATAAACAAAAAGCAAATGATGGAAAACAAAGTACTAGATTTACTATTTCTTCCGCTTAAGATACGGAACCCTAAAGGGAAAAGTAATTGTATATAGAGAGCAATTTAACACATATTTTAGTCTTAAATTCAAATTCTATAATAGCTGGCTCGTTGGTCTAGGGGTATGATTTTCGCTTAGGGTGCGAGAGGTCCCGGGTTCAAATCCCGGACGAGCCCGATATATATTTTTTTAGTTTAATTTATTCCAATTTTATTTATAATTGAAAAGTAATTAAATCTTCGACTACAATCTGTATCACGTCTCATGATAAACTTAATTTTAAACTGCCGCAAGCAAATTTAATTGGATATATAGTTACTAACATCTTGCTAATTATATGGCAAAAAGTATCGACATAATATTACGTTCTTTATTTTGGTTTCCTAAGCCGTCTAATAAAAAATGACTGCGTAAGCAAAACCTAAAGGGCGTTTTTCCTCTGAAATTTATAGAACTTATAGCACATTTTTAGTTTAACATCAGAAAGAAACATTGCTGATCCTTTCATATGAAAATTTAAGTATATCAATTATTTTAAGTAACACCTACCTTCCCTTATTTGTTATTAAGAATATCTTTTCGTACGTTGTTTTATAATATATTTAAGTATAAATCATAGCGATTATAATTGTCGTAAAAAATCTATAATAAAATAAGCCAAAAACGATTGGGTTAAACACGAATTGTTGTGAAATAAAAAATATTTCACTTATATAGGTAAACATGTCAAATTTCCATCAAGTTAGATTTAAATGCAAATGAACGTTAAGTATTGTTAAACCATTGACGTACTGGGTATCCTACTAAATAATGCATTACCTACTTCGCTTAGCTTCATTTCTGTGATAATATAAAAATATCTAAATATCTTTAGCCCTAAGGCTAACAACGCATTTTATGTGCCCAAATCACAGTGGCTTACAATGATTAAAATATTATTTATTGTAAGCTACTATTAGATAATATAAATATTTAAGTGCATGATACTTAAGAGTACAGATAAATCTAACTTAACGTCAACGCAATTTGAATAAAACTCATGTGTTTCGTACAACGGTTTATTGCAGACAAAAGAAAAAATAAATATAAATCGTCACTAAGATACGGTGACCCGCGTAAAAAACTATCTACCCACAACTTTTTATATTAACGGGCGTTAACATGCCGCCTCCCAAGAACGCAGTTCTTAAGGAGCATATACATTCAATAAAATTTACGCATTTTAGTTTTACAATATTAACAATTATTTTTTACATTTGATCATAATATAGTAGTAATTGCTCATTACATTTATCTTAATATTTTTTAATACATAATTATAACTGACAATTTAAGTAAAATTTTACATTACAAACTTCATCACACATTGTTATGTAGCGTAATAACAAAGGGATAATTATTATCAACAATAATTTAAAATAAAATAAAATAAATTAATTTAATAAATTAATTTAATGTTTACTGTATATGATTATAAAAATATTATAAGATATAAATTCATAATGATATTAAATTAATTAATTTTATTTAAAAATATAATTAAATACACATTCAATTCAATTTATTTATTGAATCAATCTATGCTATTAAACAAATAACAAAGAGATTTTTATTATGAAATGAAAATTCTATAGGTACAAAATTAAATTAAATTATTGATTTCAATCATTAGTAATCTATACATATATTCATTGTAAAATCAATATAATTCCATTCCGATAACGTCAACAATTATTATAATTATGCAATTTAAAAACACAATTATATGTATAGAAAAGAAAAAATAGCTTTAATTGACAAAATGGACTGTGTTGTGAAATATATGTAAAGAAGTTTTAGTGAAATTAGTCTGCAATCGGTAAAATTAATAATTTAGAAATTGCTCGTTTAATCAAATTATTTTTACACCGTATCGTTACCACTCTAGTTATGTTATCAGGGCCGGGATGCTTTGCCTCTATTCTACCATACAACCATTTTGCTGAAGGAAGATTGTCCTCTTTAACAAGTACAATGTCACCAATATTTGGTTCTGGTAATACTTTTGCCCATTTGTATCGCTGATTAAGTTGCGTAAGGTATTCTGATGACCATCGTCTCCAGAAATCCTGCACCATGCGTTGAGTCAATTGCCATCGTTTCAATGTACCAATAGTTGACATTTCAAAGTTGTAATCTGGAGGTATAATGGACCACCTACTAAAAATGTCCTGGTGTTAGTGGCATTTCCGATTCTGGGTCATCTACACTTTGACGTGCAATAGGTCTTGAGTTGAGGCATGCTTCAATTTGACATAGAACCGTAGTCAACTCTTCAAAGGTGAGCGTGGAATTACCAACGACTCTTTTTAAGTGGTATTTGGTTGACTTAATGCCCGCCTCCCATAATCCACCGAAATGAGGTGCATGTGGAGGAATAAATTGCCAAGATGTTCCATTGTTAGATAAACTCTCTGATATAACGGGCATCAGATTGGAATTTTCTTTGGAGAACAAAGTTTTCAATTCCTTAGAAGCACCTACAAAATTGGTTCCATTATCACTCCAAACCTGACCACAGTGACCTCTTCTAGCTACGAATCGTTTAAATGCTGCTAAAAACCCTTGAGCTGTAAAATCACTAACGACCTCAAGATGCACTGCACGCGTAGCCATACATACAAACACACAAACATATCCTTTGTGGGAATGGTGGCCACGGCCCTTGGTTGTTCTTATTTGTATGGGTCCTGCATAATCCACTCCACTAACAAAAAATGGACGATTAACAGAGATGCGCGCTGTAGGTAATTGGCCCATAAATTGTTCATGAGTCTAAAACGTGCTCTAAAATGTGCACAAATTACACATTTCCTGTACTGTTCCTTGACTAAATTTTTTATACCAATTATCCAATATTTTCCTCTTAGGAAGCTGGTCATCATTTGTGGTCCTCCGTGTAATGTTTTTTCATGTGCATCTGCAACCATTAACTTCGTAAAATGACCACTTCTTGGTATGATAATTGGATGTTTGACCTCATCACTGACATTCGAATTGTCTATTCGACCCCGGACTCTCAATAATCCATCTTCATCTACAAACGGGGTAAGTGAGTATAGTTTACTCTTTTTAGGCATTACTTTCATTTTATTAAAATATAAAATATCTTCAGCAAATTCCTGTCGTTGACATTGTTTTATACACGTTATTAATGCAACTTTTAATTCTTCACACGTTAGCAAATAAGTAAACTGAGGTCGAGGTTCCTTAGATTTCTTGAAATGTAAGAAGCGCCTACAATACGCAATTACTCGAATCATTCTATTTAATCGCGAAAATCCTTCACAAAGTGATTGAAACGTTTCATTTACATTAATACAATAAGCTTTAATTTTCCTTTCTTCTAAATTAGTACCGACATCTGGTTTGTCATAATGTACAATATCATTACAAAGCCAACTGGGTCCGTTTATCCATAAAATATTGTTTTGTAAGTCACTAGGAGTCATCCCACGTGACGCGATGTCTGCTGGGTTTTCACCAGACTTAACATGTGACCATTGATTACTTTCAAGTGTTGTCAATATATCTGATACTCTATTCTCTACAAAAGTTTTCCATCGACTAGGGTGACCACGCAGCCATGCCAGCACTATTGTGGAATCGGTCCACGCATGTATATTGGATGGTTCTACGTGTAGCATTGTTGCGACTTCTTTTAATAATTTTGTAAGTAACGTTGCACCACACAGCTCTAATCGAGGTATTGATATTTGCTTTATTGGTGCTACTTTTGTTTTGGACGTGAACAAGTTTACATATATTCGTCCGTCTTTATCGAGCACTCTTGCATAAACAAAAGCAGCATAGGCTGCATTTGATGCGTCACTAAATCCATGCAATTCTAATTTTGAATTAGTTGATTGGAGTCCAATCCAACGCTTTATTTCAATTTCAGACAATTTTTTTAAACTCTTGCGATACTCCTCCCATTCCTTTTTCAACGAAGATGGTAACTCCTCGTCCCACGAGGTACCTGACATCCACAACTTTTGGATTAAAATTTTTGCTGGTATAATACACGGCGAAATCCATCCAAGTGGATCATAAAGCTTAGATATATCCGAAATCACACGTCGTTTAGTAATTGGAATAATTTGTTCTTCCAGATGTACTGAATATACGAATTTATCTGTCGATCTATTCCAAGTCAGCCCTAAAACCTTTGTCATATGGTCGGTTATCATTTCCATAGATTCTTTACTTTTTTCATTTTTGCTCAAAATTTTCATAACTACTTTGCTATTACTTGACCATTTTTGTAGCTTAAAGCCGCCTCTCATCATTAAATTATTTAATTCCTTGTACAGAAATATTGCTTCATTAGACGTGTCACAAGTGGTCATAAGGTCATCGACGTAAAAATCCTCCAAAACTCTTTTAGCAGCAAAAGGAAAGTGTGTACCTTCATCTAAAGCCAATTGCTGTAATGCTTTGACTGCTAGATAGGGAGCTGCGGATGTGCCAAAGGTAACGCGAAGAAGTCTGTAATCTTTTAATTCATCCTCTGGATTTCTCCGCCAAACGAGTCTTTGATAGTCCACATTGTTGAGCTTGTACACTGTTGAGCTACTTTAACCATTTTGTACATCTTCACAATATCCGCGACAAGGCAAATTAGACCTAGACGAAATTTCATAATTAAATGTCGTAGATCTGGTTGTAGACGTGGTTCTATCATGAGATCGTCATTAAGAGAAATGCCATTCTCAACCCTTACATGATGCATCAAAGACTACTCTCATTTTTGTTGTAGCCTTATCTTCACGAATCACTGCATGATGTGGCAAGTAAACAGCTTCTGTGTTTTTATTAAATTTGATTTGTTCCATATGACCTAATTGCAAGTATTCTTCAATAGTGTCATCATATTGTTTTTTCAAATCTCTATTTCTGATTAATCTTTTTTCTTGTCCATAAAACCTACGAACAGCTATTTCTCTTAAATTTCCACATTTTGATGCTGGGGTTTCTTTTGTAAAAGGCAATCTTACTATATATCGTCCTTTACAGTCTCTTTTTGTTGTGGTCGCAAACAACTCTTCACATTTTTGTTCCTCTGGTGTTAAGCGTTGATTTATTTTATCGGTAGGTTCTGCTTCTAGTTCCCAAAACTTCTTGAGAAGTTCATCATCGCTCATTTGTGTATGTAAATTCACAAATATACTGTGAGTGGTAGGTGAAATAACTTGACCTGACAGTACCCAACCCAAATTAGTCTTCTGTGCTATTGTGGTGCCATAAGGGCTACGAAGGAGACCTTCGTCTATTATTCTTCCATAGACATCACTCCCCATTAAAATATCGATTTTACCAGGAGTGTGGTAATTTGGATCTGCTAACTTCAAATTTTTAAGTTCAGGCCAGTTATTCATGACTATTGGTTTGATTGGTAAAAACGATGTTAATCTGCTCAAAACATGAGCACCCAATCCAATTACAGTTTCAGTGTCATGGATTGATGATATAGCTATATTTACTACAGCCTTTGAGGTTAACACACTAACATTACCACCCAATCCACACACCGAACTCTTTACAAAAGTTTTCTTGACTCCGAGTAACTGTACTGCTGATTCTGTTATAAATGAGGCCTGTGACCCCTGGTCGAGCAAAGCTCTCAGCAGTTGGTAACTTCCATTTTTAGTTTGGACCCTGACTAATGCAGTAGCTAATAATACCTTAGTATATTTTATGCTAGAATAACAATTAGTAACCATATTCAATGGTTGGTCAGTCTGCGGTTGATCATCACTTAAATGCATTGACTCAACAGCATGGATAACAGGTACCGCAGACGCGATCGATCGATTTGGTTTTTGAGGATGAAGTAGTGTATGGTGTTTACGGTTACAGATCCGACATGAGGTACGTAAGAAACAAGATTTTACACTATGGTTAGACCCAAAACAATTAAAACAAAGCTTTTGCTTTTGCACAAAATCTGTACGAGTCTTATAATCAGCATGATGAATTTTTTTACATTGAAACATTTTATGATTTTCCAAGCAAAATGGACATACGGTAGATGAAGCAGAAGAGACGTGATATGCCTTAAGTTGATTATAATTATTTGATTTAAATTTACTTGTAGTAGGTTCCAAAAATTCCAATGCTCTAAAACGACTAATTAAAAATTCTTCGAATTGAGAAAGGGTAGGTAAATCATCGGTTAACTCATTTGATTTTATTTCCCATTGTTTGCGGGTATCACAATCTAACTTTTGACAAACTAAATAAATAAGTAACACATCCCATGAATCGGTACAGATACCAATATTAGACAATGCATTTAAACTATCTTTCGTTGTATCTAAAAGGTTCTTTATACCATTGGCCGATTGCGTGGTTAAATTATTTTGCGAAAATAAACGTTTTAAAATACAATTAGCTAAGAATCTTTTATTATTATATCGCTCTTGTAATTGTGACCAACACGTAATATAATTAGCATCAGTAATAGAAATATGTCGTAACAGCTGTTCGGCTTCTCCCGATAAATTAGTTTTTAAATAATGCAATTTTTGAACATTATCTAATTGCTTATTATTATGAATAACTGATACAAACAAATCCCTAAACGTCGGCCACTCCGTGTACTTACCAGAAAAAACGAGTAGTTTAATATCCGGTGATTTTATAGGAATAGGATAACCGCCATTTTTAGCTATACTCGATGATTCCGATTTTTCTGATAAGTTAACACTTTTAACTTTTAATAAATAATCTTTAAGTTCACATTTATATGCAGTATACTCTTCTTCAATTAACTCATACATATTCATACTAAAATAATCACAATTAAACTTAGATTCCTGGGTGGCTATGTCAATTATTTGCTTATGAGTGACCTTAACCTCACTCCAAATATCATTTAATATTTCAAGTCTAGTTTCTATATATGATTGCGTAATTCTAGACATTGGTGATTTTTTAAAGTTTGCCAAAATATCTTTGTATTTGACCCCGATGATCTTCTTGGTACTTAATAAATTTTTCCATATTCATTATTATAATAAAGTTCTTTTGTATAATTAATTAAATTTTCCAATTAATTATTAAATTATACTATTCAAATTAATTATTATACTAAATAATTGTTAATTAACTTATAACTTAGTTCACTAAATGTTTTTATAAAACCGTTACAATTTTTTATAAAGTTCAAATTATCATTTATTTTCCACGTTACTTCACGTTCACTTTTATATAAATAAACTCAGTACCTCGGTTTATAAACTTTCCTCATCCGGAAATGCTCGCAGCCAGCAGTAACCTTTTGAACTAGCAAAGCTTGGTTTTCAAATGACGACTAACGGCACCCGGCACCCGGCACCCGATACCCGGCACTCAGCTTCTGACACCCAGCACCTGGCATACAGCAAGCAGCACCAGCAACCCGGTCTCAGCACTCTTGACTTGGTTTCTTCTTCAACTTTGTCAGGTCTTGGCTTCTGAACATCTTTTGGTTGGTCACACAGGAACTACTCAATTTTATTGAGTGGTGGATTTATGAATTTTTCGTATTAATAGCCGTTTGTTTTGCTTATATCTGTATGTTATTTCCTTTATATTCTCTTCATTTTTTCATTATTTGATGAATTTATTTTCAACTAATCTGTTATTTATCCGACTCGAAGAACCATGAATAAAACTCACGTGTTTCGTACAACGGTTTATTGCAGACAAAAGAAAAATTAAAAAATACATAGTCACTAAGATACGGTGACCCGCGTAAAAAACAATCTACCCACAACTTTTTATATTAACGGGCGTCAACACAATTCAAATATACGATTGAGTAAAATCTAATACGTAGTACTTCTTGTTAGATTGAGGTAATTAATAAATAATTAATTATTTCGTTGATCCACATTTATCTTATTGTTTTACAATTATCTTATTAGTTATCTATTTGTGCAGAATATGTTTATGTAATATTTTATAAAATATTTTTTTATTTCCTAAATATTATAAACGTAAAACAAAATCAATCAAGTTAATTTTGTCAATCCTTATAATAAGTTACTATTTTAAACCTTCAGTGCATGAATAAGAGCAGATAACGGAATTTTAACATCACTTTGTCAAGCGAAGATAAAGGAGATGAGATGACTTGCATTCTAAGAGGTTTTTTGAGTAATTCTTCTTTTTCTACTTTAATTTTATAAAAATACTAGAGATCTATCTCGGTTTTCAGCACATTTTTAAATATTTATTATTTGTAATGTGATAGTAGACAGATCAATGTCATGATCAATTAGTTAAAATCTCGTAATCTGCGGTATCCATGTTAAGCATAAAGAAAGCTACAAAGCATAGCATATACATACATTAAATGCCTTTATTACAATTATAATTCAAAAGGTACAACTAAAAATTGTTTGTTAATTATGCAAAAATCAATGTTCTGTCACTTATGCCTCTCTGCTTGGTCTTTATATGGAGGAAAGCGTGCAGCTAAAATGAAGACTAATATACTATAAAATCGTAATAAGATACTATAAGACAATTTTCAAAACGCTACAAATTTTAAAAGTAAAGTAAATGAAAGCTAGATAAAAATGATTAACATTAATAAACCTCGAGATTAAAGTTCCTTTGCCGTATCTAAGAAATAGTAAATTCACAAGTCCACCTTGACGAGGTCTAAATAGATTTAATTTATGAAGCTTCTATAGTCTTTGAAAATCACTAACGATCAAATATTGTACTTAAAGACAAATATTTATTTTTATTTCATTACAACAAACCAAAACCTAAGCATTTGATGAATAGAAATGAATAGAAAAGAGAAATTAGGCGCTTTTAATGTTTCACTTGTAAAAAATATACTTACAAAAGAAACAGAGCCTAGTCATATAAAACTAATATCTTGATTTATTTCTGCCGCATAAATGATAAAAAATATTATAAATCCACTTATATTATATCTCAAACAACGTAACTTACATCGTAACCTCCTAAATCAGACGTTTGAAACGTCTAATCTTTTGATAACGAAAATTGACTAGGTTATACTCGTCTGACTAACATTTTGTTATTAGGATTATCTCACTGTCCGTCCTTCACAATTTTATTTAAAATAAGCTTATTTCATTTGGAAGAATAGATGAAAGATGTATAAATATAGGTTAGCTTATTGTAGTTCCTTAAGTTAGATGAATATAGTAAACTTTAACTCAAGCAACAAAATCCATGCCTTAAATCTTTAGAATTGGAAATCAAAATAACCACCGATTGCCGGTTATTTAATGAGACGTGTTACAATTTTAAGACATCCCGTACACTGTATAAACGAGCAGGCGCTATAACCTCAAATCACGTATTTTACTTCTCAACTAAACCAGCAGATGCAGCTCAAACACGCCCGAGCAAACGTTCGTCGTGGCACTGAATATTCATATCTCAAACAAGAATAACCGAAAGTTTAATCATATTCTAACTCCGAAATTTTCACCTTATATCTAAAACTAGTGATCCGAGCTACTCCATAGCCACTGATACTGCCATATCTAGGTTAGCAAATAAATTATGTTGAAGTAAAATTTAAAATATTTTGTCCGTATCTGAATTAGAAGACATTTCTTTCATATTTTTTCCTCTCATTTTAGGGATGGTTTGTTTTATGTTGTAGTATTAATTGCTTTATGAATATTTTTTTTTTTTTTTTAGCTTCACGCTTTATCCCACACAAGGCAGGGTAGGCAGAGGGAACTGTAGGGACAGTGGGAACCTAGTTTTAAGACACTCCGTTGCTTAGTCCCTGCTTTCTCCGTCCCCGCTTTCCGCCGTTTTCGAGGCATTGCGTGTTGAGTGGCGGAACTCAACGCCGCGCTTTGCCTAGTTTACCAGAGCGAGGAAAATGGAAATAGGAAAATCCATCCTCTCCGACTGGGGATCGAACCCAGTAACCGTCGCGTTACAGGCAGACGTTGCGCCTCTGCGCCACGACGGTCCTCAATTATATATTTAATTTATAATTTAATAATAATAATATTTTTCAGTATAAACATCAGAAAGCAGGAGTCAATCGATAAAATTGATGAACATGTCCGCCTGAAACAGAAATATAATTACATAATCTGCCTTACATAATTTCAAAAAAATTGCAGGTAATGGACAACTGAACGACAGAATAACTATTCAATAGCTACATACTACTACTATACTACTGTAAATGGTGACATTCACGTTTGTGTACATGCGTATATGTAATTTAATATCTCATATCGATTATCTGTCAGTAGTCACGTTATATTTACCTACATGCTTATTATTCATACTTATTGTGGATATAAATATTGTAATTACATTATAATAATGAAATCTAATTTTATCTAGTTAGAAAAATTAATTCAGTCAAAGCATTTATGTTTTGAATTTTAAACATTTTATAACGTTCCTTACTTAAATACATTACTCTAATACAGTACTCAGATTTACTTATAATTCTAGAAATGTTGTCTAAATATTTACGGCAAGCAACTGTTATATATAACTCTATGGTATTCAAAACTAAATAATTTCGATTCCGTCTCTCTTCCTCTTAACATAAATACGTTTATTATCCATTAATTTATGGTTATTACCGATTTTGATATATACAGCCGCTAGTAAACACTAGATGTCAACATTAATAGAGAGGATTTAGTATGCATAATTATACAACTATTATAATATTAATAGTGCTGCTGAGTGCTTCAGAATCGATATTTGTGAAATATTAAGAGAAATATACTAAGTGTTACCTAGATTAATATCGATTTATATCGATTTACCTGTTCGGTAACTACATAAGAATGGAAATAGGAAGGCAATAATGCATCAAAATTTCTATAAAGTATTTTAAGCGGACGAGGAAATTCTGATCGCAGGCACAGTGGATTACGTAAAAACGTTTTACGTGATGAATTATATATAACATTCCTATGTATGTGAATTGTGTCTTCTATCTGTGTATTCTATCTTTTTATTATATACTTATAACGACTCGTTCGTGACTTAGCCTGAAACTGAACTTAGCCTGAACTTAAAAATAAAACGTAAACTGAGGACGCTTTTGGCTTGAAGTATTGTACCTAGTACATTACAAGTCTCCTCGCAATCTCTATTTTCCGCTCTTCTCTCTACTTTCCGCCTGGTATATAATTATTATTCTTACTTGAAAGTCTAAATTGTCGCGTATGACACATGCATGATGAATTCTAAGTGCTCTAGATAATTTTTCAAGCTACTACAGTCCGTTATCTTGAAACGATTAGGAATAGAGGTCTATTATAAGGTCATGTCCTCAATGACTTACTATTTTCTAGATATGATACTTTAAATGCATAAATATTATTTTGTTAACAAAACCACAATCTAAAATTTGTTTAATTTTTTATGAAGTATTATATATCACGTTTTTTCCCGCATATAGCAGGGTAGGCACAAGAGTTCCTTCTGCAGGAACCATATAAACCTAATGTTAAGACACTCTGTTGCTTAGTCCCTGCTTTCTCAGTCCCCGCTTTACGCCTTTTTCAAGGTATTGCGTGTTGAGTGACGAAACTAAACGCCGCTAGTATAAAATCATTTAAAATATACTTCATTATAAAATAATTTTACAGGAATGAAGAAAATCATTTATTTTTAATTTCTCCGCTCTACCAGGGAATTCTACGAAACAAAAGCGGTGTTGATTTAATATAGAAATAAATAATAATGTTATCAATGTTTCTTTGTCAACTGCAACTCTCACAATAATTTTATACATAAATATTCGCAAACTATAAACGAATTCACATTAATTATCTAAATTTTAATAAGCAGAACAACTCTCAACATATTATTCATTTACTTTAATGATATTGTAGAAAATAGGAATGAAGGAAATTGCTTCATTTTAATAAAGCAAATGTAATTAACTTATAATTTGTAGCTTTCTGCGTCTTTACGGATGAAATAAAAGCTTTTTCTGGCTTGAAATATACTAAATAATATAACTTGGTAAGCATTTGTAGTATAATTTAGTAATACAAAAACCCGTGTTTTTCATAGTGCTGAATTCTCATAGCATATTCTATTCTGTTCTTTTGTATAGCAATTATTGGTAAGCTGAATTAATAAACCTCAAGTGCAGCCATTGCTTCCTCGTGCATCCAGGTCTTTAATTGGGAACAGACATATCTAGGCACTTTGTTTTGACATGCTTCATTATATTGTATAAATATAAATAATTGATAATTCGTTGTTTTATAGTACTCAAAGAACAGATTTTTAAATGATCAAATAAAATAAAGTACATATTCTTATTTTTATTTTAAAGTTGCCGTTCTGTTGGCTCGTTGGTCTAGGGGTATTTTCGCTTAGGATGCGGGTGGTCCTGGATTCAAATCCCGGACGAACTTCATTTAAGTTTTTTAGTTTGATTTATCCCAAAATCATTTATAATAATTGAATAGTAAATAAATCTTCGACTTGGATCGCGAATCATGCTTCGTAATAAAAATAATTTCAAACTGCTAAAAGAAAATTTAATTGGATATAAATTTACTAACAGCAGACAATAAAAACTTTGTACTAAAAATCTCTACCATTCATTTTAGAAAGATTCTTTCTACCCAATTAAAGAATCAGAAATGAGCGTTAAAAATGAATTCCAAGAATTAACATAGTAAAGGAAGGTTCTAAATCACACTCAGAAAGGGCGTAATAAATATCTTTATAAGATAGACGGCCTTTTTAGTTAAATAGTGGGAAAAAGGTATTGTTGCTTATCGTGATATGGCGTAGGTACACTGGGCTTGGAAGAATCTTTTCTGCCTGTAGTTTTATACTTATATTTTTTTTATTCTGAATCGAATATATTTTTCAAGATCTCTTAAAAAAATCTAAAATAATTTTGAGTTAAGTTGTAAAAATTGTTTGAAGTTACTATATCCGGTTTAAATTTGCGTTTTTATTACAAATTTGTTTTAATTACTCATTTGTTTCTTTTTTTTAATACAAACTGCGCTTTTGGATGTTCATTAAACAAAACTAATTATTTAACTGGTTAAAAATTAATGCAACCTTCGCTCTTGAGCAGATCACCTACACGATCGTTTGCTATTATTTACGGACCTGCATCTAACTGCGTTCTATAATGAGTTCAAGCATTGGATTGGTGTAACAAATTATTCATTATAAAATTGATAAGATTCTACAATCCTACGTTAGAAATGTTACTAGTATCTACAAGTAGACCATAATATAAAAATGATTGATGTCGTATTAAACTAAAATAATTAACTAGACCATATTAAATTATTTTATATAACTTCTTTCTATTTATATGTAAATAAGTAGCGACAAAATATGACATTATTTCTTTCGGTTTCCTAAGCCATCTTATACAAACTTACTACACGTAATAAAAATAATTTTGATGAATTAAAAATTAAAATGTCGTCGGGCTTGTCCGGGATTTGAAACCGCGACATTTCACACCCTACGCCAAAAACATACCCCTAGACCAACGAGCTAGTTATAATACAATTTGAATATCAAAACACATACGTATTATGTAAGCATAAAATAACTCTGGATATGCTACCTTATCTCTTTTACCTTGTATTAAACGAAAAAAAAAAAAACTTAAAAAAATACTTTATTTTTAGTCAGTGTGTCTGTTTGTCTGTGCAACAATAGATTTTAAATAAATATCAAACATGCAAGTTGACAATCTCTTAAGACACAGGAAAAATCAAACTTCTGAGCTAATGCATGTATGTTATAAGAAAATCACTGCGTTAACAACAATTTACATGGTATTTTCCTTTGAAATTTAAAAAATTTATGGTAAATTTTTAGTCTCATCTTAGAAAAAAACTTTGCTGTTCCTTTCGTATGAAAATTAAATATCTAGTACTTAGTTTTACAATATATTTAAGTATCAATAATTTGAATTCAAATTATCCATAAACAATCTATAATAAAATAAGCCGGAGGTGATTGGGTTAAACACGAATTGTTGTGAATTAATTAGTATTTCACTCATATAGGTAACCATGTCAAATTTACATCAAGTTTCATTTAAATGCAAATGACAGATAGTATTGTTAAACCATTTACGCACTAGGTATTCTATTATTTTTTTACCGCTTTGCCTGCGACTTCGTTTCCATGGTGATATAAGAATATATAGGGTTTATAACGCATTTTAACCTTTAAAGCACTGTAGTTTAGAATAATTAAAATATCGTACTACAAATGTAGTATGAAAGAAAGGCTAGCTATGTACCTAGTAAAAAAGCTAGGTATGTACCTAGCTTTTCTCGACAAATGGCAATTCAATACATTAAAAATTCAAATTAAATCGGTCGTTCGACAAAACAAAATCTTCAGCTTTATAATGTTATTATAGATACAGCTTGAGGTTGTATTCCACTCAGCAGAGAGAATATACAGAAAAGGCCCTTTTCTTTCCGGCTCCTGCCAACATCTGTATATTTTAAGTTGCATAACTTAACAATGAACTGTCTCTCTAGAACAGAAAGTTGACGACGATTTACTCCTGTTATTGCAGATGAAATGGTTGTGCCATTGCGTTCATTGTCAGACATTACGATTGTCTTTTTTGAAATTGTTGTATTGTAAAATATTTTAGTAGGTAGTAAAAATCTATAATTAAAGATTATATTGACACCTTGATTATATAAATTAATTATATATTTATTATATTATATTTACTTAAATGATAGAATCTAGAAGGTAGACAATATGGAAAGCGTTCTCCCGGAATCTCTGACAGAATGGGGGTGCCACAGGGCTTGATATTAGGCCCTTTTCTGTTCCTTATCTATATTAATGACTTGCCTTACCTTGTAAAGGACAAACATGGAATAGTATTGTTTGCAGATGATCCATCATTGATTTTTAAAATTAATATACGGCATGATGTAATTGACAATATGAACAATGCTCTCTCAATAATTGTTCAATGATTTAATGTCAATAATTTACTGTTAAATGAGAAGAAAACGAAATACATAAATTCACACTCCCGAATGTTAAATTTGTCAAAACTATTGTAAAAATTAATAATGAGGAACTAGATTTCGTAAATACTATAGTTTTACTGGGCATTATTATTATATTTACCTTAGACTCGAAACTTCAGTAGAGCCCTCATGTGAACGATTTATAAGACTTAGCTCAGCTGCGTATGCGTTCAAAAAAATCCGCTACTCAACCGACAGTTACTTGTACGGTATTATGTCTTATGGTATACTGTTATGGGGTAATGTTGCTGATATTTGTTCTTCAGAAACGAGCTGTTCGAGCAATCTATAACATGAGGGCCTTCATGAGGGAGATATTCTCTTAGGGATAAATTTAAAGATCTTAAAATTATGACTCTTCACAGTCAATATATATTCAAAACTTAATAATGTATATTGATAAAAATATTGATAAATTTTGATATTCACAATGTTAATACGAGAAATATGTAAGTATAAACATGCTATGCCCACCACGAGGCTCCATAAAATAGGTAACTCCTTCCCATGTAATTGTGTCCGTTTCTACAATAAACTGCCGAAAGAAGTATTTGATCTCTACTTTAATAAATTTAAAATCTTTATAAAACTGCAATTAATTATTAAATCCTATTATAGTGTAATGAATTGATAATAAGTTAGAATGACATTTGTGAAGTGATCACAATAGGTTTAGGGAAACCTGGTTGAGTTTGTTGTGGGCTCTTCTCACCAGGCCGCGCGTGGAACCCTCGTAACTTTAGTTTTAAGTCGTGGAGTGTGTAGGTTTCAGAGGGGATCAATTCGATATTTATTATTGAATTAGGCTCCTCTGAGACTCCTCCGTTCGCTCCCTCTGATCTACACATGTGATCATCTTATGATTGACATTTATGATTCTAAGTGCAAAAGTTATAAATAAATAAATAAATACACATTAAATGCATATAATAGCTAAATGCTTGTCAACTATTATATAATGAATTTTTCGTTAACCTACAATCATCCAATGAGTACGTGAAGCAGTTAGTCAATCTTCAATTATTATTGCCAAAAAATGTATGTGTAATATTTTATAAAATAATTTTTATTTCCTAAAATTTCATGAAAGTGAAAAAAAAAATTGCCAGTCCTTATAATAAGTTACCCTTTTTAAAAGTTTAGTGTGCATTAATAAAGGCAGATAACGGGATTTTAAACTCGCTTTGTCAAGCTAAGATAACGATGATGAGGGACGTAAACCTGATGACCTGCATTTTAAGAGGCTTTTTGAGTAATTTTTGTTTTTCTGCATTAATTTTTTAAAAATACTAGAGATCTATCTCAGTTTTCAGTACTTTTTTTAATATTTATTATATAGTTAGTGGAGAGATCAATGCCAAGCAATGATTTGATTTTATCTAAAAAGCATAGCATATACGTATATTAAATACCTTTATTACAATTATAATTCAAAAAGGCATTAACAGATAGACTGACTGATAATAATGCAATGTCCGACATTTTTGCATTTCTGCTTGGCCTTCTATATGGGGAAAAGCGTGCAGCTAAAATGAAAAATAATATACTGTAATAAAGCAGAGGCGCAAGCGTATGCCTGTAAACGCGAGGGTTTCTAGGTTCGATTCCCATTCGAGGAAAATGAATTTTTCTATTTCCATTTTCTTCGCTCTGGCAACTAGGCAAAGCGCGGCGTTGAGTTCCGCCACTCAACACGCAATGCCTCGAAAAAGGCGGAAAGCGAGGACGGAAAAAATCAGGAATTAGGCAACGGAGTGCCTTAGCACTAGGTTCGTATGGTTCCTGCAGTTCCCTCTGCCTACCCTGCCATGTGCGGTATAAAGCGTGAAGCTATAATAAAGTATTATTAGACAATTTTTAAAACACTACTCATTCTAAAATGAAGTAGATAAAAGCGAGATGCTTCATTAATAAAACTAAAGATTGGAGTTCCTTTTCCTTATCTAAGAGCTAGTAAATTTGCAAGTTCACCATGACGAAGTTTGAATAGATTAAATTTATGTAGCTTCTACAGTCTTTAGTAATACACAAGAAATTAAGTATTAAGTTTTTATTTTGATCTCGTTACACAAAATTCCGTGTTAAACTTCACCAAAGCATTTGATTAATATTATGGAGACAAAGAAATCAGAAATTAAACTTTTTTATGTTTAGTTGTTAACAATATGCTTACAAAATAAATAGAGCCTAATCATATAACTTTTTTCTTGATTTATGCCTGCTGTATAAATGATAAATAATATTATAAATCCAGCAATGTTACATCTCAAACAACGTAAATTACATCGTAACATCGTAAATCAGATATTTTGACTTTTGATAATGAAAACTGACTAGGTTATACTCGTCCGACTAAAATTTAATTACTGGAATATCTCACTATCCGTCCTACAAAATTTTATTTAATACATGCTTATTTTATTTGGAAAAGTAGATGAGAGATGTATAAATATAGCTTAGCTTATTACACTTCCTTAAATTGGATGAAAATGTTAAATTTTAACTCCACAAAAAAAAAATGCCTTAAATCTTTAGAATTGGAAATCAAAATAGTACCGATTGCCAATTATTTAACAAAACGTGTTACAATTTGAGAACGTCCCGTACACTGTATAAACGTGCTGCCGGTATAACCACAAAGCACGTATTTTACTTCTGAATTACACCAGCAGATGCAGTTCAAACACGCCCGAGAAAAACGTTCGTCGTGGCACTGAATACTCATATCTCAAGCAATAATAACCGAGAAGAGACGAAACAACTTAGCGTTCCATGGATTGACCGTGCGGGTGCCGGGCCCATCGTGTTGTAGAAAGTGAAGCTCCGAACAGCGCTTGGGACTTGTGACCCAAATGTAGGCTTAAAGGGACCCTTTAAAATGTATTAACACTCACCTTCACTGTCCGAGCTCCTCCCACTACCTAACCAAATTTTAAATGATTCTACCAAAGCCGCCTTCAAAGTACGTTTTAGAAATGAATTTGTGATAGTTCTAGACAGATCGAGATCTTTTAGTAAGTTATAGAGAGATTTCACTGTTATACCTCTCGTTCCTACTTCAACCGCATATAAGCTAGCTCTTAACCCATTTCCTGGTTAGTTCGTTTGTAAGATCAAAATACTTATTTAGTTTGAGATGGTGACTTTTCGGGATTTTTGTTTCCCACGGATCTGTAAGTTCTACCAGTACTACGCGTTTTAGGCTTCGAGAATAAAGAAAAATATCCGGTCTGGATGACGAAACACAAATATCACCAGGGATTCTATATTGTTTCTCATATGTGTCCATCACAAGTGTCCAATGAGGAACTAGATCTAATATAGAGAAAGGCTTTTGTGTAGATTTTTTATAAGAACCATCTTTCACAAACTCTATTAAGCGTTTGCTGGTTGTTATATTTCTCTGTGCTCTTGCTACTGAGAGACGAACGGCTTCACGTATGATTTCTAGTACTTTGTCATGGCGCCATAAGTATTGACCACTATCCAAGAGTACCTTATACCACACCAGCATATGTTTAGCTGTCCCCACTGCCTCTTTACAGATGTATCAAGATTTATCGGTAGCTTTACCCCATATTACTAAATTACTATGATCTGGAAGAGTCATTTGGAACGCATTTAGGTAGAATTTTTATAGTGCTGGAGACCAGTCGTGAATTAAGGTGCGCCATTTTAAAGCTAAAGTGATACAGAATTCTCCTATAGTTAGTCACTCATTTTGCATTTCTCAACCCATTGCGTGCATCTTACACTTATCGTTCTCGTCTTGCCGAATAAAACATTTTATTATGTCTGTGTCTTGGACTTTCCTCTTTGATCCTAACTCTACTTTACTAAATTGTGCTCCTATCATAAATTGCTTATGGAATTTAAGTCTTGACTCCAAGTCTGTGTCACTTCTGTCTCTTGGAAGTGAGGTAACAATCTCTTCTCGTGATTTACCCACAATATGTGTTTTGGCGACTCTTAGATGTTTATAGAGCTCCGATGGCTTCTTTAATCTCAACCCAAAATTATTTTTGTCTCTAAATAAGGTTGAGGTGTCAGCCGAATGCGCTAGTTCACCATGTTTATGACGCTTGCATTTAACACAATGCAGCAATGCTTTTACCGCCAATTTTAAGTCCCGGATCGTATGAGGTATATTTTGTGTTTCGTCTTCCCAGACATACACAGTGATACTTACTAGGTTGTTTTGTCGTCATTCTTTTCGTTCACATACAAAATTCGTCTACTTTATCCAATAGCAGCTGGCATTGCTTTGGGTTTCCAGTCAGTATCGCGAGATCGTTCGCAAAACAAGGCCTACATGAGCCATGAATCTTTTACTTTTTTTTATATAATTAAAAGTTCTACCAAGGTTAGCTTATTACAGTTCCTAAAATTAGATGAAAATATTAAACTTTAACTCTAGCAAAAATACTGCCTTAAATTTTTACAATTGAAAATCAATATCAATATCACTTGCCAGTTATTTAAAAAGATGTTACAGTTTTTAGACTTCCCGTACACTATATAAACCAGCCGCCGGTGTAACCTCAGAGCAAGTATTTTACTTATCAACTAAACCAGCACATGCAGCTCAAATACGCCCGAACAAACGTTCGTCGTGGCACTGAATATTCATATCTCACACAAGAATAACCAAAAGTTTAATCATATTGAAACTGCGAAATTTGCACCTTATATCTAACACTAGCGATTCGAGATACTTTAGAACATATCAAGGTTAGCAAATAAATTATGTAAAAAAGAAATTTAAAATATTTTATGTATCTATGTTAGAAAACATTTCATTTTCATTTTCCCTTTTTTTAGGGATGTTTTGTTTTGTGTTGTAGTATTAAATGGTTTGTGAAAGTAAGTTTGAAAATTAAAATATTTTTCAGCATAAGCATTAAAAAAAATTGAGCGATAAAACTGATCTATGAGATCGCGACAATTATAAATATACAACACAAATTAATATACAAGACAATTAAAAAAAAAATAATTGAACCTGAACGATAGAATAACTATTAAATAGTCATTCACGTATCGATTATCTGTCACTAGTCACGTGGAATGTATTTATTGTAATTATAAATATAATAATTTAGTCAAATTTTATCTACTTAGAAAAAGAAATTCAGTCAAAGTATTTAGGTTTTGATATTTGAAAATTTTATAACGTAATTAATAAAAATAATAAACACAAGTGAAACTTAATCTAAAACTTTATACTCAAAGGAAATAGGAAAAAAATTTTATATTTTAATGCATTATTAAAATATAAAATATTTTAAGTGGATGAGGTAAATCTGACCGCAGGCACACTGGATTATGTAGAAACGTTTTACGTGATGAAATTTGTATAGCATTCCTCTGTACGTGAACAGTGTAATCTTTTTCTATATACACTTATAGGCTCGCGACTTGGCCTGCTAATTAAACTGAAATAAATATTTTAGACGATATTTTTTTTTTCAAAAGGAAATGTATCAGAGAGTTATTTAAATTTTTCGTACAAAAAGATTAAATTAATAAAAAATATTATGAACTAATTGTAGTGACATTAAATGAAAATCAATTAGTGTTGGTTGATAAACACAGACACATACAGAAAAAGTCATTGTTCAAAGATTTTTTAAAAACTCACGACATAAGAATATTAAATCGTTAAAATAAATTTCTAGTGTAAAAATATAAAATTGAATCCAGTTATAGTGACTTCAATTTCCCTGGATATATAATAAATGATTTGTGTACTGCTCAATTTGCATTTTGATTTTGTTTTACATATAAATATTTTTTTTTTCATATTAAACATATGATAAACTCTTATTAACACACTTTACACTACGATGGTCTTAAGATTTTATTTAATTAAATATTGAAATTTAATTTCATTACAAATTGTATTTTTTTTAAAAGTAGTACGTTCAGTACATTCTATGATTTCTTTAAAAAAGCCTACAAATTTAATAAGTACGAAATTGGGAACTGTTTTGTATTAAATACAGATACAAAAGATCCCCTCAAGTCCAATGCGCGCCAAATCACGATGAGCAACAATACCTTTTTCCCACCATTTAACCAAAAAGGCCGTCTATCTGTTACAGATATTTATTACGCCCTTTTTGAGTCTGATTTAGAACCTTCCTTTACTATCTTAATTCCTGCAATTTCTTTTCTAACGCCCATTTCAGATTCTTTAATTGGGTGGTGGCCCTTCTAAAAAGAATGCAGGGATTTTTTTAGTGCAAAATTTATTTCCAATGTAATTGCTTAAAGAAGCCTGAAATTAGGTTTTCAGGAAAAATGATTCACGATACAAGTAAAAGATTTTTCTTTATCATTACAGTAAATGGTTTAGGGATAAACTAAATTTAAGAAAAATGTAAGTGGGCTCTTCAGGGATTCGAGCCCGGGACCTTATGCACCCTAAGCGAAAATTAAATTCTTACAGAGTTAGAATATAAAAGTAAATGGCGTGTAAAATTGCTTTCTACATATTACTATTTTCTTCTACCGTATCTCATATGGGTAAAACGGAACCCTTACTGGTTGTCTGTTTATTAAACTATTAAGCTAGATATGTACAGTAACTCACTACTTTTTTACACATTTTACTGTATAAAACACTAGTCGACTACTGCTAGTCGATTCTAGCATATTCATTAAAAAATATCTTTAAAAGATATTTAGAAAAGATATCTATCATTTTTAGCTCTACAGTGCATGATTTTGAAATGCATAAGATCAAATGCAGATTAAATTAGCAAGCACTGAACAAATTCGCTGAATATTCATAACTTTCTAAGATCGACTGAAAGTTTCACCATTCGTAACGTGTACGTTGACTGAAATGAAAATGATACTGAAATTTACACATTCAATTAAAAATTATAAAGCACAACGTAAATACCTACGATTTACGTTGTGCATGATGTGTGAATGACTAATTCTAAGTTTTCTAGATAATTTTCAAGCTAATGCACCCCGTTACATGGAAATGTATGCATGTATCCCCAATGATTAGAGTATTCATTCCAAATAAAAAAAACTCTTCAGATTTACTATTATATAAAAAACAGCTGTTCAAAAACAGCTATCTAAAAATTATTTTAATTTACTATAAATCTCGATTTTGTAGATATAATGTGTTTGATGACTTTCCATTTCTATGATTAGGTACCATTTTTATTTGTAGTCAATTAAAAATACATACAGATGAAAACAACGAAAAAATCAAGTATGTAAAAAATAAAAATTGTGCTCTTGAAGTTTCTAAAACTGTAAGTACAATTATTGTTAAAATTATTTATTGGGTCTGTACTAGTTAAAGACTATCTAACTAATACGGTTCGTTACACTAGCTTTTTGGAAAAGTATTGAAGGTTTACGTTGGTATTATGGTGTTACCTAGGGTAGCACGCTAGGATTTACATTATTTCTTATTGTAGGATCTTGGGGTCATTTTAAAAACTCAAGTTACCGCCACGGTACTGAAGATAGTTAAAAGTCCCACGACGGTTGTATGAGTTGTAGTTTTCGTTATACAGTTCATTAAGTAACACAGATCACAATATCAACACAGTTTAGCACAGATAACATCTTCTTGTTTTGAATTTTAAAATCTATTCGCGGAGCTCTGCTATTAGAATGACACAGCGCCATTTAAGCGCAGCATTTTGGCGGGTTTTTAAAATGAGCTCAAAATCCTACACTTATATATTTATTCATTACCATTGTTCTTGGCTATGGTAATGGTAACCAATTTTTAGACCATACTTTGTGTTCCCTAAATAGACAAATTAACAAGACAACAATCTCATGCTATTATTATTGGTAGTAACAAGTTGAAATAGATTATTCTAACAAAATAAAAAACTTTGGTTTAATTTTTGAAAATAATATATCTTGGACATCACATATTAATAATATCAGCAAACGCATGCTTTCTTTCACCATTCTCTCAAGCGTCTCCATTATTTCCTCCTCTTTCAGACCAAAATTATGTTTCCACTATCTCTATTATCGCTATTTTTTGACTACGTCGACGTTTACTATTTGTATGTGACTGAGAACTTACTTATTAAGTTAGAGCGTTTACAAACACACGCCATTCGCTTTTTTTACTTTTGGCTCTCAATTTACCTTCTCCGAGATATGAACATCCTTATAATCATTTTCAAAATCCTACTTATGTTCTCGTTTTAGCCTTGATCCTACTCCCCTACGCTCGAGGCGGTCCTGTGTCATACCAAAGAGTAATTCCAAATCCTACCAGAAATCCTTTTCAGTGTACGGTGCATCGGTGTGGAACCAGAGTACAAACACTCCAAAAAAACCCTTCTTTAAATTCCATCAAATTCCAACGAAAAAAATATCTTCTGGAAAATTTATTTAGGTAAAACAATTCAAAAGTTGTTTTAAACTAACATTATTCGTCTTATAAATATTTTTATATAGTTTTTATATTATATCCTATTATATATAAAATGAGAAGAAACAACTTAGCTTTCCATGGATTCACCGTGCGGGTGCCGGGCTCATCGTGTATTTATTTATGTATGTATGTACGTATGTGTTTATGTATAAATTTTATGTATATATAAATTTGATATTGATAAATGATCTGCAACTTGCACACTTCTCATCCGCTGCTACTAACTCATCCACTACCACTGGTTGGCTGGAAGAGGTCTCTTATAGAGATAAGTCCATTATGTGTACGAAACTATTGTTTTATTCAAAACTTTACAATGTAAAAATTAGTGCAGTAAAGAATATTCAAAATAATTAACTCCTAATTGAGATCGAACTTACTACCATCGCATTCACTTTTAAGTATTGTTGCATTACAAAAAGTTAGTTTGAATACATCTATTTTAATCACAATAATAAAGAAGGAACAAAGTGAGCCACAAATCGATTATTGTATAGAAATAAGGTGACTTTTTTCAATCTTTGAATTTCCAAAGGAAAACCCTCGAAAAATCAGATATCGAATGGCTAAATGAAAGAGTTTTTGCGATTGCTGATTCGTTCTTGTGGATTTTGTTTATGTAAGACGACGCTACATCATTTGAATTTTTCTATAATGCTATGCGAAGCTATATACATGTGTATATGTGTATATTTTATTTTATAATACCATCATTTTTATAAACAGCAATGTGGCGTTGGATTGTAAACCTGACGGTTGTGGGTTTGAAATCCATTGGGGCAGAAAGTATTATTTGTATTTCTCATACTACCGTGTTGAGTTAAAGGCGAGAAGAGGGAAACAGAGTATCTTAACACTAGGTTTTAATATATGCAGCTTTATTTGTTAAGAAGACTTCCGTGGCGCAGTAGTATGACATTAACGAAGAACCTAATTAAAGTAAAAGCTATAAACTATACTAAATATTTCAATAATAAGTAACAAAATAATTTTCTCGTTATAAAGTCATCTCGTGGAAACAGTGGTATTGCTAAAAGTTAGATGTCAGCCTTAAAGGTTTCCATTCGCTTAGTCCTCATTTGAATGATAGGCCAATGATTATTTGTGTTTTTTTTTAATCCAGCACTGATATTCAATATTTTTTTGTCTTTCTTTTTGCTACTATAGTAGGTTCGTTACGTAAAGAAATATGTCAAGCTCATATTGTTATATTTTTATTGACCATACAATTACAAATTAAGGTCAGTATTGGGACGTGACAGTACGTTGTTAAGACTTAAAAGTAAGAGCCGCTTAGGCATTTTTACCATCCAATGCCTCACCCTCGTTAAATTCTATTTGTACAATTATGAACCTAAAAGATTTCTTTTGTTGTAAATCAGTATGATTGAAATAACTACAACTATAACGCCATTATAGAGCTCTTGACTGAAAACACTATCAAAATAAAAATATTCTTTATTCAACTTGGCTTACTTATACAGGCATGTCAATTAACACTGAAGTGTTAGGGGAAAAGAAGATATATTTGTATATATGACATATAAGAAAGAAAGAAGAAAGAAGATATATTTGTATATATGACATATATTACTTGTTCTGCTTTTCCGCTTCAATGGAGAACAATAATATCGAATAATCAATATTTCCTTCCGTGACATAATTATGTCATGATGTGTGCAATTAGTCTTAACCGAATTTAAGGAGAAAGTCACACCACGACAAGCCGATGAAAATAAAGATTGAAAACTGCTTATTCTTGTGGATTTTAGTTATACAAGTTGTAAATATACACATGTAGATATATTATGTATTTATAGACCCATACCGGAAGTGTGTATATACAAGCATATGTATATGCATGCGCACATATATTTATTAACTATTTTATTAAAAAGTATAATATGTAAATGTTTAAAATTTAGCAGACATAATACATTTCTTTATATATAACAATTACATATTTAATATAATGTTTTCATTTTATATTAATCAGTCATAATTATGTATAGAATAGTAAATAATAAATGAGTAATATCATAAAAGAGCGCAGAAAATAGATATACACGGATTATAAATGTGGGGATATTCGAGTATATTCAATAACTAAGCCAAAGTAAATGTGAAATAAGCACGTGTGTTTTTAGTATTCAATAATAATTATCAAAATATACAATGTATTTCAAACAAATCATATACGGTTAATAAAATATACATAGCTTGTCAGCAGACTGGAATTGACTTCCAAACACTACTTAACAAAATAAAACCAAGCAATATTACAACACTTATCGTTACCACAATACCGCTAAACCAAAAGGCAGGTATATCATGTTATGGAATCCATAATATGGACAACGAGAACGGAGTGTTAAGATTGAAGAATAAATCCAGCTACTATAACCGATAACCAGATACGAATCGAGGGAATGAATTGTTTTTTTCCTGGCTCTAATAAAATGCAGAGCTACTTAAATATGACCGTAAAGTAGAGAATGAAGTGTCTCAACACTAGATTCTATTTATCTACCCTACGAGATGCAACATGAAGCTAAGAAGGCATAATTTATTATTATAGTACAAAATATACTGATCAAATAAAAAGTTCTCTGAACCTCACTTTCAACCATAGATTTAATGAAACATCCTTTTATAATCAAACAGCTGACGCTTAAACTTTTTTATGGAGAAATTTTCTGGTATTGAAAATCCATTAAATTATAAATATTTTTTATCATAGCTTCTTTTATCAGTAAGATCCAATTTATTTTTTAGGAATTATGGAAAAAGTCATTAGTTATAATTGAATTGTAATATTTATTATGTCACAATAGCGGCTGCACGTGACTTTTGACTCAGTTGATCAGTACTCTCTGACTACAGATCAACTGAGTCAAACTTTTTCTAATTTTATCAAATTCTATCTAAGTTAGAGTAGTAATTGGCGCTTATTTAATTCAATTCAATTCTAAGATATTATATAAATTATATTATATATAACGGTACTTTGATATTACTTTTAAATTCTTTAACATTAAACTCGATTATAAAAGATTTTTATGCGGTATTTTTACTACTTAATTCACCATACTAATATTACCATATTTATATATTAAGAAACGAACATTTCTAAAATTTCAAAAACTGTAGCAAAAAAAACAAAATGGTTGCTGTAAAATCGTTTTACGGGGCGAAGATTTTACGTGACAACGTCTTTGTTCTCGGTATTATATTTATGTGACATATCGAATATATCAATTGCACAATAGAACAAGGATTGATGAAATAATATTGCACAAATTTTAAGTATGAAAATATTTTTTTTTACTAAACATGTACTTAAACTTAGACTCTTAACTAATTCCTCTTTTAGTGATTTTGTTGAGGATAGGAACGATATCGTAAGAATATGAAATGAAAGTAAGTGTTTTCTTCTGCTTGTTATGTGGTCTTGGCGAAAGTCAAGTCGATGGTTGGTTCCTTTTAACGTATTTGCTTAGAAACGGTTTGATACACAATCAAGAGATACGTATAGTCATGAAATTAAGACGATTGTCGGTACTTTACTTTTTGGTTAAAAGTCACTACACAGAAGAATCGGTATACTAGAATCCAACTTGCAACGAACGAGTAAACCTTGAAGCTAGTATTAGCGGTAAAGCAAGTAACGTCAATCAGCACATGTCAACCCTTGTAAATGACGAATCTAAGCACATTAGTCCAATAGTTTCCGATCCGAAACCCGAATCCGACCGATCATATTTCGGGTGACTCAGCGTAACGTTTACCGGGCGTTACACTTTTTCATGAGTGACTCCGAGCCGCAAACCATAATTTTCAGCCGTTGTCAACGTCAAAAAGATACTGAAAACTGCTGACTATAAAGCGGGTCAGTTACCAATTACTTCTTTCCTTTTCAAACGCTTACAATTATTCTTTTAATTATTTATCAGCTCGTTGTTAAATGATTAATGATGACATAGCTAATGTACTTCTGTTCGTAGCCTTCGAGTTAATTAATGATGTCAAAGGATCACGACAGAGCAGATTTGACCGCCAAGATAATACTTGAGGAATGACTTTTTTTTTTTTGTTTTGACGAATTTAAATAATTTGCATAATCATGCTGTAAGAAGCTAGTTAAAACACTCAGTTTCCACGTTCTAAGTGCGATGTCGTTACTTTAGGTGAAGTGATGGAACTTCTAGTTTTTTTTTTTAATACTGCTATACTCGAATTTATCAACTATTTTTTTTATTTATTTATTTTATTTACCACAAGACAAAAGATGCATACAATATGAAAGAATGTAAATCAAATGGTACACAGGATGACTTATCTCTACAAGAGATATCTTCCGGAAACCCTTGAATGTGAGAGATATGTTTCTTAAAAGATACGGGTACGTAAATACCTTTAATAAAAAATAATATCTTATGTCACTACATAATTAAATATCAAAAAGTAAATAGATACTCATCCATAGAAAATACATTAAAAAAATATATTACCGACTAAATAGTATAATACATCTCTACCTATATACATACATATTAATCTCTTTTACAACAGTATGTACAACACATACATACACACACCCATATGCATATATATACATACATACTATGAAAAATAAAAAAATAAGATTATAAGTAAGGATATGACACAGGATATAATGTAATTA
>JAZFAU010000430.1:0-35668 GCA_037178615.1 Dione vanillae | reverse complement strand
GTAAAAACAACGGGTGAAACGAGGGAATCCCGCGCAGGACAACACATAGACGCACAGGGGGCCACACAGATAGGGGTGACAAAGGAGGAAAAAGGAAAGGAGGGGAAGGGGGCGGAGAAGTATCGGGGGTAAACGTCAAAACGTGTTGTGAGGGCACAGTTTAAAGCATGAGAAGGCGGCGGAAAGAATATGGGGGAGAGAGGCCACTCAACTGGTGACCGAGGTATGCACTAATTTACACACAGAAAACCGCGGCGTACAGAGCTTGCGTCGGATTTTGGTCACGTGAGTGAGGGTACGGAGCCCAATCCCCTCCCCCCACCCCCCTCCCTTATATGGCCAGGTTCCCGAAAATCTCCCCCAGGCGGGTACCAACTGCGCTATCGTTGGAGAAAACCCTCGCTTGACATCCACTCAGACTCACCAGCGGAGCGTGAGTCCGTCCGACCACAAGTCTGGGGGCAAAAACCGCGCTAAATAATTCCCGGGGCCAAAGCGGACGTCACCGTCCCCTGCCCCCCTAGTTGTGGAGTTTTGCAACATCCGAGCTTACATTCTAACATCCAAACGCTGTCCACTACACCTTGAGACGTAAAGCCGCTTTGCTCTTTTTGACCGAGACGCAAAATAGCGGCTCCGGCGACACCGCTTCCCTTGGCATACATTACCCTGGTTACAGGTTTGGGAACACCTCCTTCGGACCAAAAACAGGGTTACTGTGTACTTAAGACCTGTTAGCTCAACGCCGCCTCAGAAATCTTGACTAGGGACCTCTTTCCATCTGTGTTGCTTACTGGTTAAGAAATTATCGACGACCACCCCCGCATCTATCTTGCCTCTACAGTCCCATAGCGGTGATGCCTAAAACCGAGCTACTCCTTACACTTCCAAGGCGACGATTTGGTGCAACAGCATACCCTTCCGCGGAGATCGTGATACTCGGCGATTTAACGCCCCCACGCCGAATTTCTTAGTTCCCGCAAGACCGGCACACGGAAATATCTTTCATGACTTCGCGGCCCTGACCTATGGTTTTACGCAGCTGGTTTACAAACTCCCAGCACCACGCGAACCCCAGATTGGAAACCAGGCCCCTTCATTTGTTGGATCTCGCTGACTTCCCCACCCCCGAGACTACCCGTGTCTGTCGGTGCTCCTCTATGCTCCTCTGACCATTGCCTTATCCGGAGTGTGGTGTCCCCCTAGCGCAACCGTTGTTCCACGAAGACGTTCGAGTGTGCCTACCAGTCAGGCAACTGGGATTGATTGTCGATCCCTTCTTGCGTCCTACCCATGAGTCAGGTTTGCTTTGCACTGGTTGACCCCAGCAGTTGCTGAGGCTATTGCGATGTGGTGTCAGGGTATGGAACTTTTCATTCCAACTCTGTGTTCCCTTTTGGTGCCAAATGCCAACCTTGTTTTAGGGGCCGTCCTGCAAATTGCTTCTCGCAATAAGTGGAGGCTTACCAGGCCTGGGCGGCTGCTGTAAGCGACGAAATGTGATACCAAGTGCCTTAAGAAAGAAATGTAACCATCATCCCGATCTTCAAGAGACACTCGCTAGGCGAAGTTCTTGTACCCTCCAGCTTGGCGGTTACTAAGCGTCCCGTTCCATCTGGAACGCGCGGGCTTTTGGTCTCTCGCTAAAGGCCGCGCAAGTAAATTTTCTGTAACTCCCATCTCACCACACGTTTGCTCAAGGGAATATTCATTGGTCCACGACCAAAGAGAAAGCCGACCTCCTAGGCAAATTCTGTGCGCCCAACCTCATTTCCTGGATACAGGTGCAAGACCCCCCGATAATACCACGGATGCAATTTGTCATGCCTGGAACATCCATTCCACCAAAAAGCAGTGCGGTCAGCAATGCTATCCCTGATTCCACCATCGCGCGGGCCCGATGAAATCTCTCCCATTGTTCTAAAGACTTGCGCCCTGGAGTTGTCACCTTCCAATAACGCGCCTTTTTCGGCTTTCCCCTATTCCTCGGGCGTAGCCCCCGACTTCATGGATACACTTTAGTGCCCGCCATCCCTACAAAAGTGACCGCTCAGATCCGCCCCATATACAGGCCAATAGCCCTAACCGCAGTTGCTCCTCGAATTACTGGAATCCAGTATTAACAACCAGCTCCTACGGTACCTTGGGATCACCAGCTGCTTACGACCATCCGTACGGCTTCCCGTCCGGGGTCGCCTCGCTGTTGATCTCCTATAACCTCCACATCGTTGGGCACAGGCCATCGATAGTAAAGGGAGGCTTGTGGCTTTTAGTCCTGGATTACGCATGCCTGCGATCGGGTTTGGCATAAGCGCTACTTTCCAAGCTTCCTCCATATGGCTCCTGAGAATTATGCGAATGGTCCCATTTCCTAACTGACAGAACATAAAGGTTCGTAGTCTACCCCCGGCGAATGCTCTGTCTTATGTCCGTTAATGCCTGGTGTCCGCGCAAGGCTGTGTGCTATCATCACCCAAACCCGCGGCTGGGCCTCTTGCACATTAATGATTGCTGTCAAATTATTGCATCATTGTTATGCGGATGACAGCACGGTGAGGCTTTATACACCGCCGCGCCAACATTTTCACGAAAACGTCATTGAAGCCGAACCACAACTTGTGTCTGAAATTGAAACTTCGTTTCAGAAAATATCGGACTGGGGTAAACTAACCCTTATCCATTTTTACCCGCAAGAAGACACAAGTTTCGCGTTCCACCGCTGAAAACGCTGCCATGTACGTCATATCGCTCCGGTTGTGAGAGCACTCCTCAACTGCCAGCCATATCGAATTCTTGGCGTTTGACATACGACGAAAGACCAGTTTCGTGTGCATCTGGAGGTACGGCTAAATTAGCCTCGAAGAAGCTCGGTGTGCTCATAGAGCGAAACGGTAATTTCACGGCCGGCTCACCGCCTGCAACTTTATAAAGCTCAGGTTCGGCCTCACATGAACCTACTGTGCACATCTTTTTGGGCAGGCTCCCCGTACCAGCTCCCTCTAGACGCATTCAAGGAGAGCGACTCGTAATCGTCGAGTGCGAAAGATTCTGATCGGCTCGACAAACCTTGCACTGCGTAGAGATGTAGCCTCGCTATGCATTCTCTACCGCATATACATGGGAGTGCTCTGAAGAATTGTTCGGCTGATCCCTGCCGTCCTCTTTCCGTCATCGATCATGCGACAACTCTCCACCCCCCCCCCTTTACAGTTGCAGGTCACTGTGCGTTTTAACAGTAAATTTTCTACCTCGCACCAAAAATTGTGAATTAGTTTGCCGGGGCATGCGGTAATTTTCGCGACAGAGACGACCTCAAACCTTCAAGAAAAGAGCGTATCCCCCCCATTTAAAAGGCCGCAGACGCAGTTTTGTAACTCCTCTGGTTGCAAATAGTCTCTGGCGTCAGTATTCACTTACATCAGGTGATCTGCCCTCGTTTGCCACCTATATTATAAAAAAAAAACACCCTCATATTAAGATCTCTTAAGAGCCTTTGATGAATGTACTTCTGAGGATGTACTTAAGCAGACAGCAGTCAAATAAAATATTTTACAATCTATTTTTTGAGGTCGTTTTATTTGTCTTCAACATTTTTTTTTTTTTTTCTAACTACAGAAGGCAATTGTTTAAACCGTGGTAAAATCATTTATTTAAGTCCTTTCTCTTAAAATTATAGATAGATACATTTTATAGGAACAGTTGTTAAGGCTTAGAATGTCTATAATTTTTTACTTAAAAGTGTATTTTTTAATTTCTGTATAAACCATTTTAAAACACCATTACACAAATATCTGAAAAACATAAAGACAATATAATTTCATCCTATTTAAATAAATCATAGCATTACCACGTCATTATAAATTACATATCTACATCTTATGTTGGGCAAGCCGTTGCTTACAGCCATGTTTAGGAATCCAAAAGCGAATTTAGTTCTAACTACGTTTTGTGGGAGGCTGGGACTATTAGTTGTATATCTTTAAATAACAAAGAATTTGACCCTTAGAGGGTCAAAACTAATTTAATAATTTATCTAAATATAATGTTTTACTAGGACTAATTTCCATATGAAACCGGAAACCTTAATAGGACAAGTACTAGCTGTACCCCTGACTTTGTTTTGAAATGTAAATTGTAATAACTTCGGTAAAATTTGATTGTCACGATGCTTCGGTACGGTCTTTAATTTCATAATATTAACGTTTTATAAAGATTTTTTCTAAATAAAACGTTTAATAGAATTTAAGTCAAAACAATTGAAACTCACAATTTTTTAACCGAATGTACTAACACACAAAAGAGAAAACTGTATTCATATTGGTTAGGATCTTTCTGAGATTAGAGTGTACAAGCGCACGGATAAATGTACACAAAGTGTCAAATTTATATGCTTTATTTACTGGTAGCGATAGGTATATATTAAATGTCTGTTTAAATGTCTCATTTTTGTTTTTTTAATCTTGATTAACAGTTCAGTAATAAACTTTATAAAACAATACTATATTGTTGATGTGTTCGTATTTTATCATTTTAGTAACAAAATAATTACTTCTAAGTAATATTACAGTAAATAAGAAAAATTAATAACGTAATTTCGCGTATGGGCATCAGGTTCTATGTAAACTTTAATACGTCGTCCTCGCGGGAGCTTCATGCCTGTTTGCTGAAAGCAATTGGAAAGACGGCACATACAAATTACAGAAGCGATTGGATTCATTTTACAAGCTTATGTAAATATAATGTCGATTCTGACTACCTTGTTTTTTAGTTTTTTTTAAACTATGTTTATTTTTAATTTCTTAGTTTAATGTGGTATGTACATATTATTATTTTATTTAATTGAATTTTTTACTTTTTTTACTGGTGACCAAAATCAAAATAATATGTTGCAAAATAAATAAAAATTAAATAACAATAAAATAAAAGTCAAATAAAAATAGACTAAAAAACAACGTTTTGTTTTCTCTGGTACGGACGGGATTCGAACACACGACCACAGTATCCAAAGTCACTGCAACTCCGGCCTCACACCACTCGGCTAAACGAGACTAATATGTTAGTAGGATATACTGACAACTTATATAAGCCACGGTCTCTTAGTGCAAGGAGAGTTACTCAGTTAGAGGTGAAACTAATAAAAGCGCATTAATTAGTTTAGGACTTTAAATTTTGAGCGTGAGCGCTACAATAAAAAGTTATAAAAAAAACCATTTCGAAAAGCTTACTATATTCAATGGAGGAAAATACAAAAAATGACATACTTATAATTAATATTCTTTTTATATCGAGAACAGTTAAATATAGCACCGGGTTCTACCACTTATACGCAAAAAAGTTTAACGTAGCGGTACTCGAACCCGCACCTCATGAATATCAGTAAATGTGTAAGCTATCTAAAATATAAAACAATAACACAACTACATTAAATTAGAAGATTTGATTCGATTATTACTTAATTATGACAAAACTTACAAATTAAAACAAAGAACTGAAAAAATATCTTAATATTTTAATATGTAATAAAAAGGACCCTTTTCCAATTTTCTTTATATCAAAAGCGATCATTTTCCACAACATAAAACATTAAATATACATTTCACAATTTAAAACGTTAAAAAGCACCACAAGTGCTGTCCTCAGTGCTTCCTCGATAGAATGATAAAAAATGCTCACATATATAAAATACAAAATAAACCATATAAAATATTATAAAAATTGAATATTCCATGCGACGAGCATACAGTGTTTGTTATATACAAAAAGTAAATCTACTTTGCATTTTATGACAAAACAACAGTAGATTCAATTAACTGAGTCCATTTTTTTCCCCATATTGACATATTCAATGTTTTTCAAGTAAAATTGGAAGCCTTTTATACAAGAACCAAGTGATGGAAGAAAAATATGGCTTGAGTTTCTGCGGTTATAATGCAAAATTGAAAAATCTTCAATGAAAACTCGATTTCAATATTTCAAATGACAGTATTTAGTATTTGCATTTTGTTTGCAACTAAAAAGTATTTTGTTTTGTTTTAAATAATATTTGTAACATGTAATATATGTTTTGTAATACGTGTTTCAAATAATTTATCATGTGTAAGATAGATTGGCTGGTATTATATTTACTTTGAAACATGTATTTGTAATTATTTTATTATAGTATGTTACATTTTTCTCAGTTTTATGTTTTATTTCATACAGCATAATCAAGGCAATCAAGGCAAAATAAATGTAGACCATACATCTTACTAGAACGCAGAAATGAAAATAATTTCTTGTGAAGAACTAGTACTCAGTTTGCGAAAAAAAAAATATTATAATTACTGAATCTAATGATTGACATTATTTAATAAATACAAATATTTGCCATCAGTATTATTGTATATTATTCTTAGAAGCGCACACTTACGTTTTTGACTTAGAATTTTACATTTTGGTACCGTTTTAAAGTTCTCGACAAGACTTATTGGTGAAAAATGTTGTCTTAATTTGAATTTCAACAGTTCAATAATTAATTGCTTAAAAAAATTGGTACACGTACACGAAAATATCATCTCAAAATTCTGCGTATTAACAAAAAAAACATCACACATTCCTGAAAAGTGTTAAGCGAATAAGTGCATAACTCACAATTAATAAATAGTAGACATATATTCGTAATAAGCAAAACTCAAAAGAAACACTATAAAATTAAATAGCCTGAAATTCATAAATTTAACATATTCTAAATACCTCCAGTACATTGTTAGATATACTCAATTAGTTTATAAACTGAACGTGACATGAGAATGTTCACACAGATCATGCTTTACATCAATTTAATTTATAATTATATAAGTGTCCTTTTAATTAGTATTGTTCAAATATAATTGAATTAGTGGTATATAATTAATAGATTAAATCTATAAAAGCTTAGTAGTAAGCTTGGCAGACATTACCAATAACAACAATGTTGATTTTAAATTAAATGCTTTGATTCTTATTCTTTTTGTGTTATTTATTAACCTTTATCTATTTATGCCTATTATAAAATTATAGAACTCTACTGCCGACTACTATGTGATTTGCTTATAAGTTTATGTCAAAAAACTTGTGGTGTTCAGATAAGATGAAAATATGATATTTTTGTAACACCAGCTTGCATATTCTATGCAATATAACTGAAATACATTTTAAATAAATTTGTGCATATTGCATCAAGACGAGTATATTTCATTGTACACTTTAACTGTGGGGACGGAGTAAGCAGGGACTAAGTAACGGAGTGTCTTAACACTAGGTTCATATGGTTCCTGCAGTTCCCTCTGCCTACCCTGCCATGTGCGGGATAAAGCGTGAAGCTAAAAAAAAAAAAAAAAAAATTCCCAACAAACTAACATTTTAAATTACGAGATTGACTTTAATGGGGTTTTCACTAAAACAATTGTGAAGATTTATAAGGTAACACGTGCATATTTATATACAAAAATAGTAAATAAAACTTATTTTTATCATATATCAACTAAAACTGGTAAGATAAATTACTTTATAAATAATAGGTGACACACACTTAAGTACAAAACTTAAGTAAGTACGGTAGGCACAGGGATATGATCTTAACAACATTTCGTTAAGTATTAGATATCCCCAATCGGCATCTTTATAATTATTGTGCCGATAGCCCAGCCATATGTGCTTACTAAATATAGTTAAAAGGGCCCATATCCTTGGTACCTATCTATGTCCTATTTAATTTCATTCAATAACCTATTGCAGTTTGAAACTGACTTTGAAATCCTCTTCGGGGGGGGGGCATTCAAATTTACATTTTACATTACGAGTATCCCTTTCATCTTGAGTATTCTCACGGTTTGGTGTATTTACTATATTCTTTATTACTTGGTTCGTAATGTGATGTTTATTATAATTGAGACATGAGTGATTGAAGGAGATATTATACATTTGAAAAATATATAAGGGGCACACAAGTTGGTTTGATACTTGTTTTTCGAGAGATAAATATTTTTTTCTTGTTTGAGTTATAATAACTGTTTGTGTAAATTGTAGTTTATGTCATGACCTACTAGATATGAGTGGAAAAAATGAGATCAAAGGTATCCGTTATATATGAGTATAGTTATTTATTGGATAAAAATTTACATAACTACTTCATTGCGCCGAAATATAAAAACTAGAATATGCTTAATTTAGGATGATGGTCACTACATTAAATACGTAACGAAAAACGATAAAAAATACAGTTAAAGCAGGGAAGTTGGCCTACATATTTTTCTCAATAATATCGAGATTATCGTCTGACAAATTAATATTTGCTCTCCGGTTAACTGCATTAACACTAACCATATTTTCTCGAATAGTTCAATGTCAATTTTTTTTACTTGAACTCTTTTTTTAAATACCTACATATAAACGTTTTCTTAATGTTATTATTCTATCATAACTTTCTTTATTTAATAGGCACTGAACTCTTTTACCTACTCCATTTAATACTATCTCTTCCTCAGCCTTTAAATCTAACTTCCTGCTATGAGTGTCATATTTTTCATCTATTTTTTTAATTAGTTTATTTTACTAGTCATTGATATACTCAACTGATTCTTCATATCAAGAACAACATGTTTCGAGATGCTTTGCATTAATGTTCCGTTTTGCCCGGTGTTGCCGGTTGTCATATATCGCTTTGTGGTTGCGCATGACTTTTTCAAATGCGAACCAAACCTCTTAAAGTTTCACTAAAATTACCAACTTCAACTTCGCGAAATTTGGTGGTGAATGATTTTAAAATAATGTCAAATCAATATTGGCAGAGTACAAATAAATATTAAAATTTTTATTCTGTCCGAGCGCCTGATCCGATCATATGATTAAAATATGCTTTTGCGACAACAAATTGATCCCAATCAACAACTCTTAGAAGCGCTCTAACGACTGCCACACTACTTTTGGTCGGCTACTATTCGAGTCCACGTGCAGCGACAGCTTTCCTGTTTGATATGATTAAAAAGGTGATTCTTATTATTTATAAAAGCAAACTGACGGAAGTTGATACTTGTGAAAGTGGCATGGTCTGTTGCAAGCAACAGTGTGAGGTATAACAACCCAATTTGTTTCTTCGCTTGTTCCATTATTCAATCATGACGATGACGATGTCATTTTGGATATATACTCTTCATTAGAAAACGGTAATCCACCAGTTGAACATATATCCATCTTGGCGCATCCAAAAAAGTGATTGATTCAGAAACAAATCTTTGTTATACGAATATCATTCATGTTGGTATTTTCCCACACAAAATTCCCTGCTGTTCTCGTGTTCGCTAATTAAATTTCAATCATTAAGCGACTTAAAAGTGGTAACAATTTTTGTAAACGGTAGTTCTTTTACTAGTATTGGACGTTCAGTCATCTGGAAGCTTAATACATTGTATAATCTCTTCGTCCTATGAGGCTGATTTATGGTGTTTGCCTCTCCTATTAAAAGCAGAACACAGAAGCTCCAGTTCTTAACGTTGTCGTATACTATCTGTCTTCTTTTAGTATTTGTAAGACCACACATCCCATTTGTGTTTAAATAAAGAAAGATACAGTCATTACCGAACACCTTCCTTCAGGTGTCACGTTTCGCGTTACGCGAGCACTTACGCTCCTCATCCCGCAATAAAATACCTACATTTAAAGATTTTAAATTAAAGAAAGTTGTATGTGCCCATGTCACTTTCATTCATGGCGATATAATATATGTTGGTACATAACCCCTTCATCACTTTTTATTTCTATTATCCTTAAGCTACACAAACGTTATTTTAAAATTTAATATGGTTTAGATGCATGTAAACCTTATTAGATAAAAAAACATTTTGCATAAAACTGTACATAAACCCCTTAATCCATCATGTCTTCATATATTTTAAACATATATCAAATTAATCCGATGCGTAATTGTAATTTTGCTTGAACTCTATTACAGAATAATATTGGGAAATGTGTAATATAATAATTTACTTATTTATATGCCTAATAAATAATCACAAAATGTGAAAAATCATCGAATTATACCAACACTCTCGATAAATACAAACATCCCCTTGTTAAAATACCAATGAAAATAAGAATGCAAGTGTACGAATAGGTTCCAGGTTCGTAAGTCGGAAGCGATCACCGTAATGTTATGTCGTCCCCCCCCGATTGACATATCAATGGTACGATGAGAAATTCAGCGTTGATCACACGAACAACTAACTATAGACCTGGACAAAGTCGGTTAAATACTGTAAGCCAATTTTGTAATATATAAAATTAGAACTTACGTGCGTTAATGTAAAGGTGGGTTAGATGGAGGGTTTATGAGTAGGGTAAAATATTGCGATTTCAATTATGGACTCTAATAAAACACTATGATCCCCCCCCGGATTTTATATATAAAATAAAGAATGGCGATATTTTTCTTGTTACAATTATAAAAAAAATGTTACCAGTCGTGGGCAGAGGCCGTAAACGTCTGCCTGTAACGCGCGGTTACTGGGTTCGATTCAGTCGGGGAGGATGGATTTTGTATTTCATTGTCTCGCTCTGGCATCTAAGGCAAAGCGCGACGTTGAGTTCCGCAACTCAACACGCAATTGCTCGAAAAACTGCCGGCAAGCGGGGACGGATAAGCAGGGACTAAGTAACGGAGTGTCGTGACAATAGGGTAGTCTGGTCCTCAGTTCCCGTTGCCTACCCTGCCATGTGCGGGATAAAAGCGTGAAGCTAAAAAAAAAAAAAAAAAAAAAAAAAAAAAACAAAAAAAAAAAAAAGTGTTCCCTCTTAGCAGATGATTTACACTGATCATTTCATTTTATACCTATTTCTGTAGCTTACACTTTATAAGTTAGGTATGTACGCTCACCCTGTGTCAAGGATGAACTGTTTTCCAATTTGTGCTCGAGACATTTTTTTTAATTAATAGGTAGTATTTAAAATTAAAATTTTAATTATAAAATCATTGTTGTGTGATAATAAAAATTATGAGACGGACATTTGAATATTTTCTTTTACTAGAATTCTCTTAAAAGAGCGAGATATTAAAATATATCCCTTGATCTGAGTAGCGATCGAAGTTTGTTTTATACTAAGTAAACTACAATCTTTACATGACTTGTTTTATTACTGTAACTTAGGACTCGATCTATAAGCAAGCAAGTTTATAAATATACTTTAACCTATTTAGCAATAATACATTAACTTAATTACACATACATAGAAGTTCATATGTCAATACGTCACAATATATGTCTCGTAATCTGCAATTATTACTACATACATACATACTACCTCGCTAGGGATAGAGCGTGAAGCTTCACGCTCTATTCCTAGCGGGGTAGTCAGAAAGAATGGAGCGCTAAACGCTGCGGTCCCTGCACACCTCTTTCGCCTCGTACACTGTCAATAATAACCTCTTCATACATGCTCTCTGAGGAGTCCTCATGCTTTTTACGTAACCTTCCTCCAGTACCGTCGATACTGTGTTTTCGAAAGTCAACCGAGGTCTCGCCCTACTATAATGTAATAATTTATCAGAATGATAGAATTTATTAGAATGATTGAGAGATAATTAGTTATTATCGAACTGTAATTACGCTTAAATTTTAATCGTCATCTGAGTCTTCAAAGAAAGCAGTTGAGTCCTCACGTCATTTAATAACGTTTTAAAAACGTGTTTTTTTAACAGCTAATAAATCAAGAAATTACTACTCCAAATACACTCAAACACTATTTTGAAATAAAGAAATTAAGACAAATACAATTTAGGCTATATGTGCAAATTAAAAAGCTGGTTTAAAAATTTTTATTATACATTATTATTTGATTCATCAAACAAAAAGTATTTTTATACGTAATATGTATTTGTATAATTTATGAATATGAAATTGGAAACTATTTTATCTTAAATACTGGTCCATTAAGTTTCCAGGTTTCTCAAACCATTTCACTAAAAAAGCCGTCTATCTTTTGTAGATATTTATTATGTCCTTTCTGAGTCTGGTTTTAAATTTTCCTTTACTATCTTAATTCTTAGAATTCATTTTTGACGCTCATTTCAGATTTTTTAATTGGGTAGAAAGAACCCTTCTAAAATAAATGGCAGGGATTTTTGATGCAAAGTTCTTGTTGTCTGCTGGTAGCAAATTTATATACAATTAGGTTTGCAATTAAGTTTATTATAAAGCATGATTCACGATCGTAGTTGAAGTTTTATTTGTTTTCCAATTATTGTAAATGATTGGGAAAAATAAAATTGAAAAAAAAAATCCTACGGGACTTGAACTTTGGACATCTCGCACTATGAACAAAAACCATATCCCTAGACCAACGAGCCAGCTATTATAGAGTTTGAATATAAAAATAAATTACATGTAAACTTACTCTCCATAGACTAATACTTTCTCTCTTTAGGGTTTCGTATCACAAGCGGAAGAAATAATATCCCTTATAGGGTCACTTTGCTTTCCATTAGCTTATCTGTTTATTAAGTTTTTAAGCTCGATCTGTAATAACAGCTCATTAGTTAATTACAAATTTCGCTGTATGAAAAAATATATTATTATATACTGGGATCTGACTGCAAGCATTGGTAGTCGATCCAATCCCCATTCGAAGGAAAAAAAATATTACAACCTGGCTGCCAAACAATTTTTTGAAAAAAACCTGTAAACGATATTCAGCTTAGGCATACAAAGCTCATTAGTTTAGATGTTGTATCATTTTGGGCTCTACAGTGCATGACTTTGCAATGCATAAGATCAAATGCAAATGAAAATAGCCAACACTGAACAAATTTACTAAATATTCATTGAAATCGATTGAAAGTTTCACTATTCGTAACGTGTAAGAACTAATTTGTCTTTTACCTACAATTTTGTTGTGTACGAAAAATCATATTTAAATATCCGTTTTTTTTAATTTATTTTAGTAGAAGGCAGCTGTTGCCTGTAAACGCGATGGCTTGTGATTTGGATTCCTATTGGGAGATGACTCTTTTCATTTCCATTTTCACCGTTCTGACAACTTGGCAAAGTTTAGTGTTGGTTCCGGCACTCAATACGCTATGTCACGGAAGGGCGAGAAGCGGTGAAATGAGTACACGGTCCTCTCTGCCTGTCCTGCTATAAGCGCAAAGCTAAAAAAGAAACTAATGGATTTATTTAATTAAATAAAATGTTCCTATTCACTTAAAGTAAAAAAAGAGAGTTTTTACACTATAATCTCTCTGCTTAATCGATTTTTTTTTAAATTATAAAAAAATTGGTTATGTTTAAATTTTGAATCTTCTGTATTTAGAATAACATTATCATAAATCGTATAGGCCACAATAATTGCACTAATACTTAAGTTTTCTTAGACTAAAGTGAGAAGGAAATTAATTCGCATTTTATCAAAAAAAATAATGAGTTTCCCTTACACGCAATATACTGCATGGCAGAAAGTGAGACATGATAAGAAAAGTGTTAAAAGTCTGGAGCCATCTAGAAAAAAATATAAAACATGAGAATAAATAATAGTATTATTATTGAATAATAATGTTTCTATAAAAAAATATTACAACCTGGCTGCCTAACAATTTTTTGAAAAAAACCTGTAAACGATATTCAGCTTAGGCATACAAAGCTCATTAGTTTAGATGTTGTATCATTTTGGGCTCTACAGTGCATGACTTTGCAATGCATAAGATCAAATGCAAATGAAAATAGCCAACACTGAACAAACTTACTAAATATTCATTGAAATCGATTGAAAGTTTCACTATTCGTAACGTGTAAGAACTAATTTGTCTTTTACCTACAATTTTGTTGTGTACGAAAAATCATATTTAAATATCCGTTTTTTTTAATTTACTTTAATTTTAGTAGAAGGCAGCGGTTGCCTGTAAACGCGATGGCTTGTGATTTGGATTCCTATTGGGAGATGACTCTTTTCATTTCCATTTTCACCGTTCTGACAACTTGGCAAAGTTTAGTGTTGGTTCCGGCACTCAATACGCTATGTCACGGAAGGGCGAGAAGCGGTGAAATGAGTACACGGTCCTCTCTGCCTGTCCTGCTATAAGCGCAAAGCTAAAAAAGAAACTAATGGATTTATTTAATTAAATAAAATGTTCCTATTCACTTAAAGTAAAAAAAGAGAGTTTTTACACTATAATCTCTCTGCTTAATCGATTTTTTTTAAATTATAAAAAAATTGGTTATGTTTAAATTTTGAATCTTCTGTATTTAGAATAACATTATCATAAATCGTATAGGCCACAATAATTGCACTAATACTTAAGTTTTCTTAGACTAAAGTGAGAAGGAAATTAATTCGCATTTTATCAAAAAAAAATAATGAGTTTCCCTTACACGCAATATACTGCATGGCAGAAAGTGAGACATGATAAGAAAAGTGTTAAAAGTCTGGAGCCATCTAGAAAAAAATATAAAACATGAGAATAAATAATAGTATTATTATTGAATAATAATGTTTCTATATGAACTGCAACTCTCACAATAATTTCATATATAAATATTCGCAAACTATATAAGAATTCACATAAATTATCAAAATTTTAATAAACAGAACATTTCTCTTTAACGTATTTAATTAGTTTAAAAATATTGTAGAAAGTAAGAATGAAGGAAACTGTTTCATTTTAATAAAGCAAATGCAGTTATCTTATAATAGGTAGCTTTCTGTGTCTTTATGCATGAAATAAAAGCTCTTGTTGGTTTAAAACATATCTACTATTAATTTAGTATGTGTAAACCAAGAAGAGCTTTTTTTACTTCTACAACTGGATAAGCATTTGTTCTACAAGTCATTACAAAAAATTGCATATTAAGTTAGGAATAGTGAAACTTTCAATCGTTTCTGGGTTCGATTCCCAGTCGGAGAAGATGGATTTTTCTATTTCTATTTTCTTCGCTTTGGCACACAGGCAAAGAGCGGCGTTGAGTTCCGCCACTCAACACGCAAATGCCTCGAAAAAAGGCGGAGTGTCTTATCACTAGGTTCCAATAGTTCCTGCAGTTCCCTCTGCCTACCCTGCCATGTGCGGGATAAAGCTTGAAGTTAAAAAAATATATATATTAAGTTTGTACTATTATATAATCTGTTTTATTCTATTGTATAGCAATTATTGATAAGCCTAATATATTAATCTCACGTCCAGCCATCTTGTCCCAGCGTATCCAGGTTATGAGGAAAAGATACATATAGGTACTTTGTTTCGACATAGGTCATTAAAATTATTAATTGAAATTATTATTATAATTATAGGTTATTCTAAATAGTACTACGGAAGACATCGACTTTTACACGACCATGTAAAAGAAAGTGCATAAATTCTTACTTTTTATTTTGAAATCGCTGTACAGCTGGCTCGTTGGTCTAGGGGTATGATTTTCGCTTAGGGTGCGAGAGGTCCCGGGTTCAAATCCCGGACGAGCCCAATTTTTTATAACTTCACTCTACTTACTGATTTTTACGTACTTATTTTTTTTATAAATTAATATATATTTTTGTTTATTACTATGGCAAGGATTCTTTTTAGCATCATAAAAACTACATATAACACTTTATTTAATAAAACAGACCTTATAATTCAAGTATTTAGAAATTAGCATAACTAATTAAAATACGACATTAAATATCACCATTGAGTGGACAAATTTTACTGTCAAGAATTTTTCAAAGCGATTAATATTTTACTTTTGCCGTTAAAATACGTCGTCATTTGTTGGTTTTCAATTTTAAATCAGTGTACAAACTGGAATTGCAAGAAAGGAAATAATTTTACTGATTAAATATTTTTATGTAACTTATGTAACTCTAGAATATAATACTGAATGTATTCAATTCAATGTAATAATAATACTGAATATATACTCATATTTTACTTTTTTATTTATAATATATACATTTTTATTTCACCTCTCAAAAAGCTCAAAAGTCGCATTTACAATCAGCCATACCACTTCACCACGAATATCTTAATTTTCATATAAATTAAATAATTTTCAATTTTTCAATTAAATTAAAATTATTTAGAATAATAAAAGATAATATATTATAAGTATAAGCAAAGTCGTTACTAATCAATTTAATGAATATTTATAAAGTTTGAAGACCCCAGTTCAGCGTTCTCTCTTCTATTCGCTGTTCCATTCTCGTCGAAAGCAGACGTGTCTAAGTATTGGCGTATAGTTAACCGGTTTTACGGTAGAGTGCACAGACTAGCTGTACCACAGAGATCACATAAAATGAATAAACAAGGGCAGATAACCGACACCGAAATTGAAGGTGAAAAAATTAAAAATATCGTTTCCAGAAGAAAAAACACTACACTAGAAGAAGTAAATAACAACTTGAAGTCCTTCAAAGAAGACATTAGGCATATGTTAGCTGACTGGAAAGCTGACATTACCGCCACTGTTATCTCCGAAATAAAACAAATGAAGCAAGATATTACTGAGTTAAAACAACACAGTAAAGACTACAATAAAACAACGGAGTTTCTACATGATGAAGTAGGGGACTTAAAAAACAAAATTATAAAGCTAGAAAAGGACAAAGAATATTTAATGAAAACAGTTGAGGAAATAAGTATGCAGTTGGATAAAATTCATACAAAAGTAAGAGCAAACTGCCTAGAAATTCGGAATGTTCCAAGATCCGAAAACGAAAACCTGAAAAAAATCTTCTACAGCATCTGCAGTGAACTTAAAAGTGACGTCGCCGAAAATGTCATCAGAGATATCCATCGCCAACCTGGGAAGAAGGATCATATCAAGCCCATAATAGTGGAATTTAACAACCCAACCGTGAAAGAATCATTAATCAAATCCTTTAAATCATATAATACAAGCAATAAAGGAAATCACTTGAATACTAACTCTATTGGCCTGCCTGGGTCCAGGTCTTTTATATTCATATCCGAACATTATTCAGACAAAATTAAAAAAATGTTCTTTCTTGCACGGGAATTTAAAAAAGCTCAAAACTACAAATTTTGTTGGATTTCCAATGGCAGAGTTTTTATCCGGAAGTCTGAAGGTATGCCACACATTTTACTACGAAATGAAACTCATATTAGAGAACTTTATTCTTCCACGGGCCAGTAATACTGAATACGTTTGCTTTAGTTACTTCTATATACCTTCTTATATGCCTCTATATACTTATATAATATTTATCTCTAATTTCAATATAAAATATTTTTCTATAAATTATAAAAGTATATATTTAAACTATATAAATATGAAATATAAGTTCTATTTACGTATTATATATATCAAAAAAATTCAAGGTTTTATATTAATATTATATATATTTTGAAAGAAGGTAAAAAATACATAATTAGGTTCTTATTTCAAAATAAATGTTTTGAGTTGCCTCTGGTGACCTCATTACTCTGTGTAACATTTTCTATTAGTACCCCACATTTACTAACAAATTCAAAATATTATTTCTCCTATTTTAATTTGAGTTGTTTGCGAACATTGAAAATGGATTTTAACTCTCTTGGGAATAATTTTATGGGGTATGTACGTATGGAGTGTTCAAACTTACATTATAATATTCAATTTGTCTGACGAAGTCGATTGCGTTGACACAATTTCTTTATTGTGTTACCCCGAAGAATTAAAATTTAAATTGAATTTGCACCAAGCGGGTTACTTCACATTGTTAAATCAAAATATTCGTAGTTTATCGTGTAACATGGACAATTTACATATATTGTTGCGTGAAATGAGCATTTTTATTGACATAATAGTATTAACTGAATGTTGGCTCAAAGGAAATAATAACCAAATACCTACGTTGCCGGGATACAATGTCTTTAACTCCAAACGAAGTTTCAACCAAAATGACGGTGTGGTTGTGTATTGTAATTCTGACGTGTGTGTTACTGTTGAAGAACCTAGTTTTGCTGAAGCAAACTGTTTGGTCATTAAATATAATTTTGATACCTTAATTATTGCTATTTACAGGCCTCCATCTTTTTGTAACTCGATAACCTTCTTAAATGATCTTGATAATGTTTTAAAAAGCCATAGTTCTTATGAAAATATTATTTTGACCGGAGATTTTAATATAAAAATCAATGGAAGTGACTTATCTTCATATGCACATGAATACCTGAATATATGTGCTTCACATGGTCTTTTACCTAGCCATACGTACCCGACGAGGGAAAATAATTGTATTGATCATATGTTTTTAAAGACAAAATCTACTACTTATACAGCTGTGTTAAAAACTTTAGTGACTGATCATTATCCAACTTTTTTACAAATACCCTGTAATCGATTAAAAACACCTATTTTAAGTTACCTAAAGTTTATTGATTATGAGAAAGCTAAGAGTGATTTACAATTAATTGAATGGGATGGTGTTATGTCATGTGATAACCCAAACACTGCTACGGCAATGTTAACAAATAAAATATCGTTAATTATTGAAAAAAATACTCGCATAAAACGTGTTCCACATGCTAAACAAATTTTAAAACCCTGGATAACTCCAGGCCTGCTCCGGTGTATTCGTAAACGCGATAGACTTCACAAAAAAGCTTCCAAGTTCGCAGATAATTTGATAATCAGGGCACAATACAAAATGTACCGCAATACGTGCAATAATTTAATCAAAAATCTCAGAAGGTTACATGACAGAGCGCTTTTAGACAGAAATAAAAATGACCTGAAGGGTTTGTGGAAATCTGTTAAGACAATTTGCAATCTAAATAAGCCGAAATCTGAAGCAATTGAACTATTAAGCAAGAAAAACGCGTCGCAGATACCCATTGACGCAGTTAACGAGTACTTCTCGGAACTGGGATCAGAACTAGCTAGAAATATTTTAAGTAGGTTGAATTGCACGGAGGAATATCTTGCTAAAAATTCCACCCTCAAATACAATACCCTGAAATCATTTGTCTTATTTCCCACAGATGAGTGTGAAATAAGGAGAATGATATTAGGTCTTAGAACTTTCAGTGCCGCAGGTTATGACAATATTACACCAATAATTCTCAAACAAAACGTTGATAGACTCCTATCTCCGCTTACGTACATCTGTAATTTGTCAATTGAGCAGGGTATCTATCCTGAGCAGTTTAAACGTGCCATAGTCCGCCCAATTTACAAGGATGGTACCAGAGACAGTGTCTGTAATTATCGGCCAATTTCGATTTTACCTGTCATGTCAAAAATATTAGAACACGTCCTCAATGACCGACTAAAAAAGTTCTTAGAGAGTAACAATTTGCTTTCTTCTAACCAGTTTGGTTTTAGATCAAACAGGTCAACTGAAGACGCCTTAAATAACCTTATATATATTGTTACTACTTCTCTGGACAATAACAAAAAATGTGTTGGAGTTTTTCTTGACTTGGCTAAGGCGTTCGACACTGTTTCTGCTCCTATCCTTCTCAATAAGCTGTATAAATTGGGAATTAGAGGTAACTGTCATAAGTTATTTACTGACTATCTAACAGATAGATCTCAATGTGTTAAAATAGGTTCTGAAACTAGTTCTGAGAAAACTATTCGATTTGGTGTTCCACAAGGAAGTGTCTTGGGTCCTACTCTTTTTAGTGTGTACATAAATGACCTTGTTCTTTGCAAATTCAGAATTGTAAAATAATATCATACGCGGATGACACAGTGCTCATTTTTGAGGGTGAAGATTGGCGTCAAGTTAAAAATATCGTCGAAAACGGTCTAAGAAAAATTATGGAATGGCTTGACAATAATCTACTTACTCTGAACATAAACAAAACTAAGTATATTACATTTAGTATAAACAAAGCATCACAACCCGATGTACCTTATCATATTAAATTTCATTCTATTGGTTGTAATGTTGGCAAAACTGATACTTGTGGGTGTATGGCAATTGAGAATGTTTCTAAGATTAAGTATCTTGGTATAGTTGTTGACCAACATCTAAGGTGGGATGCCTTCGTAAATCTTTTAGCACATCGAATTAGATCTTTGGCGAGGATATTTCGTACTCTAAGATATTTAGGTACATTTGACTTTGTAACTATGATATATAAAGCTCTTTGTGAATCGCTAATTAGATATTGTATAACCTCTTGGGGTGGTGCATCTAAAAACGTTTTGCTAGTAGTAGAAAAAGCTCAACGTATGATATTAAAAATAATTCATTTTAAACATTTTCAATTTCCAACAACGGTCTTGTATAGATATAGCAAAGTACACTCTGTCAGAAAAATATATTTTCAACAATTATTATTGAACAAGTTTAAATCAAAAAATAAGCTACAGGAATCTGTCACAAGCATACGTACTAAAGCTTGTTATGTAGTACCGTTTACGAAGAAAAAGACCAGCCAAAGATTTTCCGCATTTTTGGGACCGTATATTGCAAATAAAATTAATAAAAATCTTAATCTACACAAATTCACCCGTTTTCGAATGAAAAAAGTACTTAGTGAGTGGCTGCATACATTGGACTACAATGATGTAGAGGATTTTATGAAGGTCCCTCAATAACATTTGTTTAAAGATGATATTTTACCTTCTAAACTATTTGTCTATGTATAAGTGTATGTATATGTATATGTGTGTTTATGTGTATTTACATGTGTAGATATAATTACTATTTGTTTATTTATTTATATTTTTTATTATTTTATTTATTTTTTTTTTCAGCTATATATATACAAAATAAATTATAAATTTTATTTAAGTCTATAATTATTATATATAATTTATACTTAACAACCACGACAATTTCATAAGATGTAATTGTATACTCTCCTAGTATGATTATAAAAAGAGGGTACTGTAAATGAGCGAATCATTGGCTATCTCCGCACAGGGAATCCTAGTGAGATATCCAAAGTTAAGACATTCAAGTGATTTTCTTGCCCTTCTTGCCCCAAATTTATAAAACTGTAACTGTTTTAAAAAGTAAAGTATGTGTTTATAATGGTAATCATTTTTTTTCCTTGTAATATATTTTGCAGATATTGTGTACTTTGGTTATACTTTTATTTCACACAAATTTCGAGAAAAAGCTTTTTTATCTACAATAACAATAAATACATAAAATCAAATAAATTATAAGAATATTATTAGAAATATTTAATTTGGCTACTTGTATTAATAAATGTTTATATATTTGTATATTTGTGTGTGTGTATGTAATGTAATAATATATTGTATATTATAAATGAAGAAAATGTAAATTGAAACATTGTAAATAAATAAATAAATAAATAAATGAAATATATGCACAAAAAATATTCCATTAAAATAGTCTTGAACTTAATTAAGATTTCAATTTCATCTTTAAATTTGTCAAAACAATTTAAATAAATATATTTTATGTAATAAAATAGATCCAAAGTTTATTAAAAGACAAATATATATATAAAATACTAGCGATAATAATATGTTCTATTTATGATATAATTTCATTATCACAATATGCCCTAAATAGACAAAGAAGAAATCAATGTCTTCTAACTCAACTTTCAGCTTACCGTCTAATTTGGTATCTGAAATCAACGCCGCAGCTTAGTAGTCAGTAGTGGAAGTAGAGTAAAGTGGTAGTGGAACCCACAACCATCAACAACCCTTCGATTTCCTTGCGACACGACAGCTACAATTATTTTAATTTTTTTTAACTTCACGCTAAACACGTTGCCAGAGCAAAGAAAATTAAATAAAACATTTTTTCCACAAACTGTCATATTTTCAAGATTAGCTTTTGAATTTCAAAATTTTTCTATAATTAGAGCAGGACGTATGTATCGTAAATGACAAGTCAATTTTGCTTTAGAATTTAAATAAAAAATATTCTTACCTTGGTAATTTCTATAATATGGATATTGGTTAAAATGTGAATTGGTTTTAGCATAGAAGTCGTATGCAATGTAAAATTCATTCATTCATCAGCTACTTCTTTCAAGCTATCGTCGTATCCTTGTAAAGATTTCATCTGCGACACTTATTGTCTCGTCTTCTTCCTTGCCTTTGTTTAATGCGTTTAATTGCTATAGCAAAATTAATTTAGTACATTTTACTTCTGAAACGTAATAATATTGTTGAATTGCAATTAAAAAGCAATAGTGACCTAACCCACAATTTCTATATTTTTTAATTTTGCTAAGCAACTACCAAAAAATGTTTTTAAAATCATAGTTGTTTTTCATAACTTTAATATATTGTTATTTTGGAACTACTGGCTTGAATTTTAAGGACGGCTATTACGTCAGAGTTGTAAACTAGCCAGCGTAAACTTAGGCATATAGAATGTAGGTACCATGTTTCACAAACACCTCAGTCTCACCGTTTACCTACAACTTCTACCATTTTACCACAGGGACAAAGTAGCATAAGGAAAATTTTAAATCACAATTCCTAAATAATAAGTAACAGTCAACAACGCGCCAGTTTACCAGTTAAGCTACATTCACTGTCTGTCTCATAGCAAAATTTATATGAGATCTTTAAAAACATTTAGTGTTATATTAAATCATTTGAAAAATTATAGTAGTTTCAAAAGATTTTACATTTAAACTATATATTTACGAGCTTATAAATATTTAAAGTGGGTATACATATTAAAATAAAATATATATATTTAATCTACAAAAATAAGAGATTACAATTATATTTTGTAAATATATCTTTAACATTTTCTTTATTTAAATGTAAGTGATGAAAAAATAATATGCTTTAGCCATATACAATATAGTATTGCCAGTTATTTTATTTCAGTTTATTTTAAGCCTACAGCGGTCGAATTGTATCGGAGATGAATGATAGTAGCAATTATTCATCCTATTAACGAATTAGGTCACACCTACGTAACGAATCTACCTATGTTGGTCTGTCACGCATCGGTTTTGCATCTCAAACTGAGAGAACTATATATACATCAGTACAGTTTAATTTTCAAACAGCCATAATTAAAAATGATTAAAATTAGTTTGGCTAATTAAAACAGTTAGCTAAATTTTATATAATGAAAAAGTCTTATTGTTAAAATTTAATTCAAAAAATCTCCGTTGTAGATACAAGTTCTACATAAACGTATAATTTTATGATGTAAAGTCAAATCAAACTTTAGTACTCACAAGTAATTATTGCGAATTTAGAATTTACGACTTATTTATAACGTATTTTTATTAAAGTTATATAGATTACACGTATTTATTTGGACTGATCACTGATATTAGGTATTTTGAACTTATATTTATTATAATAAATTAAGAATATTGAAATTAAATAAAAAGCGGAGACGGAGGAAGCAGGGATTAAGCAACGGAGTGTCTTAACACTAGGTTCCCACGGTCCCCGCAGTTCCCTCTGCCTACCCTGCCATGTGCGGGATAAAGCGTGAAGCTGTTACAAATAATATTTATGATTTTATTCTTAGGCACATTATTGAGACACAAATATCGTTTAAACACTTTGAAACCTAATACATATATTTATTTTAATCCCATATTAAAATTATTCATTAACTATCACTATGATACAGAAATATTATTGCCAAATTTTATTTTTAAATATTTTCAGTAATTTTCTATATTCCGATAACAACCCTTCAACGAATAACCACAACAGAATTGCATGAACCGTTGTTTTTTTCTGTTGCAACGTGATTATGCTGTTTTCATTTGCTTTCAGTACGAAGTGAATGGATTTTCAAGCTACATTGCAATTACCTTTTCAACCAAATAATAGCTAGAAGTGTTTTTATTAAGCGATGGTAGCGGAAAAATGGATTTATTTACAATTTGTTTATTCAAAATGTAATGATATTATAATTTTTTAAAGTAAACAGGCTTGCAGGTGTTTATTCTGTAATGTTTAAAGAACTAGAATAAAAAATATTTTCTTTCACGAACTTAATATACCATAAAGTATAACGTTTTTTTTAAATATATGCAGTTTTTTTAACTAAATACAAATATTTATTATGGACGACCAAAACCTGTGTACTTTTGCTAATCTCTATAGTAATACTTGAGAAAACCATATATCACCTCCGTTTATTAGAAAATCCACACACAATAACCGTGTAGTTACGGTTTGGCAACTCGCCAACCTCCACAACGGATTAGGTTCAAGAAATATAAACAGACTACGTGTAAATTCTAAACTAAGATAGATAATGATAAAATAATTACTATGATGCAATTTTCTTTTTGTTTAACTGTACAAGCTGTGGTTGCGAGGATTTTTTCAGTGTTTTTTGAATTTTCATATATGAGTATGTATGACCCTTTGAAGATACTCTGATCTCCACTCATCGTTCTTTAATTCATTTCAGATAATTATTTCAGTAAAATAGTAAAATAAATTTTACCCAGTTAAAGATCTACGATATACGATTTTATTTAAGATACATTTGGATACATTCTCAACTTAAAAACTCAATTTATTAAAAATACGACCTTAACTTGATAGATCAAGGTTAATACTACCTAACAGCTTACTGCACCTAGATCAAGGTTAATACTACCTAACAGCTTACTGCACGAATAAAATCGATCGCCTAAACGTACTTTCCAAGCTTTGCTTGCCAGTAAATTAAAAAATAAAAAAAGGTATTGAATGGCGTGAAGCATTGTTTCCTGAAACGAACGGAATTCATCCTTTCATAGTATATTATATATATTCTTGATTGTACAGAAAAAAAATTTATAAATGAAAATCTATAACAATTGTAGTTTGTTTCACTCTCTAAGCAGCAATGAGTTGAATGCAAAAGCATTGCATCAAATTATCCGCGAGGTCGCGTCCTCTATTATTTTTCACAGTGGGAATCGAAATCGCAAAATTGTATATACTCTACAGCTTACTATTAATCTACTAGAGACTACATATCTGAATTAGTGGCAAACGATAAACCGAATAAAGTAAATCTTTAGTCGAGCTGACTTTTATGAGACGATAAAAGACTTCCTTGATACTCATTACTCTGTAGCAAATGCGACCATCTGGTTTTAAAATATTTTTATGCTCTACTAGTGTGCTTGTTCCAGTATTTTTAAGCGCATTTGTCTTTTCTTTCTTTCTTCTCACTCTACAATGTACATTCATTTTGTGGTATTTATTAGGCTTAAGTTATATTTTTTTATAGTAGTCTGATTTATTAACCTAACAGCATAGTAACAGGGAAAACCTAGTCCAAAACACTCTACTCCCCCTATATTCTCGCATGCGTTCGAGGCTTTGTTTGTTAGGAGGCGGAACTCAAAGCCGCACCTTTTCCTTATATAACGAAGAATAAATATTTCTTTCCTCTCTCGAAATTGGAACATTCCGGAATTAAATCCATGTTCGTATCCGACTGTTTCTAAAGCCATTCGTATAAATTAACATTTAGCGCTACTGAATAATGCCCGTTATCATAATATTTATGTTCTTGTATATGTAAGTCATTTTTTTTTATATACTCGAAGATAACAATTGATCATGTTCCGAATACACTATATCATTATATTTTTTTTCTAAGAAACTTAGCTTTTCAGCATTTGTTTTTTAATAGCGACAATGTGCGTCCTTATAAAAATTCTGAAATACGAAGAAAAAATATAAAGTATAATAATATCAACACAAAACTAAGTACAAGTCTTTCGTTGTGTAATTTCCTCACCGTCGATCCGCTTCATGCTCGTCCTCTATAAGCGCCCTTGCGTAATGCAAACTGCAACTTCTTTGATTTTCTGATTTTTCACTAACTAAAAGATTTATTTTACTAGGTACGCAAGAAAATTACATCGCTAATAAAAAAATACTAATTGTGGCCCCACCACTAAACCACGCAATGCCTTCGAAAAGGAACGCAGGGACGGAAAAGCAAGGACTAAGCAAACGGAGTGTCTTACACAGTTCCCACGACCTGCAGTTTCCCATCTGCCTATTCTGCACCTGTGCAGGAGAAAGCGTGAAGGCTAAAAAAAATTTAGTATTTATTAATAAGAAGCCGCAGTAGTGATAAACACCAAAAAAAAGTCCGGAGCCAACATGTTCTACTCGCATTAAAAAAACATGGAGATATTAAATAAGAATACCTATATCTAATATATAAGTGTTAATTTTTTTGGTGACAATATAAAGTACTTTTTTTCACCATCTAATTCTTATTAAAAAAATAAGCCATATTATCGCACAAATATGGATATTTATAACCATAATACCGTCTTTGGTTAATTCCTCGAGCCATTGGGTCCCCGGGGACAGCTACATGTCAATGTCTTTGGGCATTGGAACTTTTTTGAGTTTCGTGTAACGTTGGCGCTGATTCTAACTATAGAATACTCTTTCTTGCACTAATTTTACATAGAAAAATGTGACATAGTCTATAAGAAGATTATCTGCCCCCAACCGGGGCTGTTGATGAGTTAGAGCAGCGGTGAGAAAGTACAAATGTATATCTATGGTATAGATATATTATATATATATAGATTATATATATATTAGATATATATATTATATATATATATATATAAATATATAGTATATATATAGAGATATATAATATTATATATAAATAATATATTATATATAGTGTATGTAATGTTTATAGTTTATGTTAATGACATATAATAAAACCGCGTTTCTGCACCAAAAATATATCGTTGAATAGGGGTAGGGGTCAGCATTGTGAAGCGTGCTGAAGTGGAGTTATTATAATTATTTACTTTATAGTCGTTTTAGATAAAGAAATTGTTACCTTACCTACAGTCATGATTCACAACACAATCACTGATTGTTCCCGGCCGGCATGGAAGTCCTCACTTGAGTCATTCTTCACTAGGGGTTACCTGGCCTATGAATCTTTTGAGTTGTGTTGTCTTTGTCGTTTCAATTCAAGAGTGATACACCAAAGGGAATAAATACGGCTGAGGGAGGGAAAATCCACACCGCTCAATTAATATTAGATATGAAGGACGTTCGCCTCGCGTCGCCGTCTCACGTGCCCCTTTAACTACTACCGATAACTACTGCTAACCGCTCTCGCCGGATTGCACCAGACTTTTGACGACAACTCCGCGCGGGGGTCATCGCGGGGCGCAGAAATTGAATACACATAGCCCCGCCCTAAACTCTAAACTGTTTTAGACGAGAAAATGTGTAGTAGCAAACATAATAGAGTAGAACGAAACTAATTTTGGTTAGCCTCTTTAGGATACCGTGTCGTATGTCTTAACTCGGCCAACGCACAACGCTATCTTTAAACCAGGATAAATTGGTAATGCGACCACGTCTCCACTGTACAGGGGTAAATTATCATCTTTGTGAGCTAGCTCGCCTACTGTTGGAGGATTCCCTGGATCAGTCCACTCCTGCCTATCTGCAGAGTGTATAGTTCCTCTAACTGCCAACACCGGCGACCAAAATGTTGAGTTTCTGTTGCACTAAACTTGAAAACGGGTAAAACGAGGTCATTTTTACAATTGTTCTAGGGGATACGTCCCGGCAAGCACTAAGAGGTTGGCCAATCCACAATGACCAGGCGTCCAAACTTCTAGATCGTTTAGGGTCAATTAGATAGGACATAACGGCGTAATTTAATAACGCTTCATTTTAGCAAAAATTTGTAGTTAATTCCTCGAATGTTAAGGAGTTTCAATAAACGACCGACCGCTCTGCTGATTTCCTTTCATTTGTCAGAAAGCTGAGAGTCGTCTTAGGGAAGAACCGCAGGAAACGCGCTAGGCGCTACGCGATAAGGAGACAGTATACTCAACGGTAAGTTTCGGTTTTATTTATAAAGTTCTCACCATCTAGCTAGGGGTAACATCTATGTTGAGGGTCTCTTCGACCTTCCAGAATCTCTCGATGAGACGGGATAAGGATATTCCAGTCACTGGGCGCTCAATTCACCTAATCGTCAGCGACGGAACCGCAAACAATATACAAACCAAAATGGTAGATAAAGCATTACAAAGGCCAGTTTAAAGAAGTTAAAATATTTTATCTTGTAATAAAAGCGCGCCGAACACGTCAGCACCCATATATTCTTCGGGCCAGGCTTATTATAGTTAGGTTCCGCAAGCGGAAAAATCACTACTAGAAAAAACACCAGACCAGGGAACTCAACTCAGGATGCGTACCGCAATCACATCTATAACCATACGAGGGTGACACCTCAGGAAGGATTATACAAAGGTTTAAAACACAGGAATGAATACGGGGAAAACCCTAAAGAATATTACCTATTCCACGACGGGCACAGAGGGGAGATTGTCAAATTGAGGTAATTAACAACAAGATCGTTTAATGAGGCAACCCTGGGCACCGGTCTCACCTAGCACGCGCTTCAAATAAATAGCCACTAGCGTTTTAACGATGTAATTTAACAGTAGGCAATATATAAGGGAATTGGTGAGATATTAAGGCAAGGGAGGCGGGAGTAATACAATATCTAGCATGTGGGTCTATCTCCTCTATTATAGGATATCACGATATCTTATATTTTTCACCTGTATATTATTTTCAACCTGTCTAGTTTGAGCGTAGCATTTTCTCTGGGGGGAGAAGCTCTCTGGCAATGGTCGTTGGGGGAGCCGGAGTTGGAGGGGAATATTTCTTATGCTGGCCCCCCGCCCATATGGGGACCGCGGTAGAGAAGTACAGGTACGCGGATATTGCGTTTTATTAATTTGGAATTATAATTATACTTGCGATTGATGAGGGGGTATACATTGGTTTACGGGCATCTGTAAACATAGCCTAGTGTGATGGATGAGCGACCGGGGGGCAGTTGAACATTTGTAGTCCCGCTGGCACTGAATTGGACTGTTTGTCCAACCACCTATAACATACCGGGAATTGTTTTACAAATCCCGATCTTTCTCTAGGATTGCAAGCTCGAATTCGGGACACTTCACGGAGATCATGGAGAGGAAGCACCGGTAACTTTTTTTACTATTATATCATAATAAACGTAACGTTTTGTCTAGTATTTAACATAAGGGGAAGGAGGACCGCAAGTAAGTATGTTTAGTACAGTACTTTTCCATTTCGGGTCCAGGTTAGAATCTACTAGGATGTGTTGCCAACGTTGTCATGGTGACGACATTCGTCTTCCAAACAGGTAATAGGATTTTAAAAGGTAGGTACTTCATTAGCGTCACCGCCATAACAACGCTCAAAACGGGATTTCACCATGAGGGAAGCTTAGTCAACAATATTCGAACCAGATAAGAACCAGGAGGAGACGGGTAACTCTAAAACTGCTAAACAATCGATAGGCAGTTAACAAGGGGTTGCAAAGGCGCGCGCGCCAAACCTGTAAATTATTCGAAATCTCCGGCAGGGTAAGTATCTGGGTTATTAGGTATCAGCCCGCCCCCGTGTATTGTGATACCGCGTTTTCAACAACTCACCGAGCAACTTCATAGTTGCCTTCTTCAATTTTAAATGTATCACCAACCGCTTAGGTTCTCTGCTAAGGGGATCCACCAAGTACTGTCATTTCATTGTAGGGGTTAAATGGTGTTTTGGGAATCTCCTACACTGTCAAACTGTCAATAAAACTTATCCCGGAGTCCAGGACTAAGTCCTCACCTTAAGGATAGGTTAATCAGGTACATCTAGTATAAGGAATTCGCTCAGTAATATTTCTACTACTCATTCTTACGGTGTACTGGCCATGCCAGGAATCACTACGGGAAGCAGGTGGCACAACGTCTAACTGACCAGGCCCGGAGGTCGTCTATGTTTCTTATTTGAACTAAACGCCCATTCTTTTTTTACATAACTAATTTCTTGGTATCGATAGCCGGTCTAACCCCACCCGGAGCAGGGGGGGGGAGGACGCGTTTTACAAATGAATTTACAATGAGAATCTACATCCGTACCTAATTAATAACCTAGGTATTTCAGATGTACCAAGACGTTCCGAGTATCGGTAATCCAACGGAAACAAGGCGGATCACACCTATATTTTTTTCTATATTGCGCGCTTTTATCCGTAAATAGGTAACAGTTTACTGTTTCATCATAGTACCCATTTAAATTATCAAATAACTAATAAATGAACTAAATATTAAAAATGATAAACCGTAATAACACTGAACCCACACCAACGGGCGAGATCAGAATCAGTACACAATCACTCAACTAATATTTAAAAAAAAATAATAAACTCGTAATAAACATGAACCCACTACACGGGCGAATCAGAATCAAGTAAACAATACTCACTAAAAATTAAAAAATAATAAATCGTAAAAACCATGATCCACACCTCTTGGCGAGATAAGAACCAGTTACGCCGTCGGAGTCGCATCACTAACTATATCGCAATATACTAAATACTATTATATATAATATACTACAATAGGTGCTTGAAACTTCAATTTAAAATACAATAAAGCAAAAAGGTAACCATTAAAAGTGTAGGGATAATATTTAAAGTAAGTTATTTTTTGTAAGGAAATTATATTAAAATATTTTAACTACCTTTCATTATCTTTAAACAGGAGAGGTAATACGATAGGCGTATATTATAAAATATATGTAACCATATTATGTGTATTTATTATATTATATTTAATAATATAAAATTATATGCACTATTTATTATATTTTACAACATTATACATCACCCTACAAATGATATCAAAAATTTTTTTTCAATATTATCTGTATAAAATTTCATATAACATATTTTTTACCTCGATGTTACACGTTTAAAAAGGCTTAGGAAATCAATTTATATTGTAATTTATGCGTTAGGTACCAAATTAAGACGCAAATACACAACGTGAAAATAACACTGTCCGAACAGGATTCCAGGGGCATGACACTACGCTATAATCAGGGGACTCATAGGGATTTAACTACGCTATAAGTAAGGGGCCATAGGGATGAAACCACTCTATAATTAAGGCCCAGAGGGATTACAACTACGCTATCATTAAGGGGGCCAGAGGGATGAAAACCACGCTATAAATTACATGGGCCCAGAGGGATAAAAACTACGCTCTGATTAAGGGGGCCCAGAGGGATGAAAACTACGCTATAATTAAGGGGGCCCAGAGGGATGAAAACCACGCTATAATTAAGGGGGCCCAGAGGGATGAAAACTACGCTCTGCTACCAGAAAATGTATATAGTAGTATTTAATGAATATAATGAACCGCGTTCTGCTACCAAAAAATATATATTGAATAGTGGGTAGGGGTCAGCAATTGTGAAGCGTGCTGAAGTGGAGGTTATTTATTAATTATTTACTTTATAGTCGGTTTTAGGATAATAGAAATTGTACAGTACCTTATCTTCATGATTCACAACACAAACACTGATTGTTCCCGGCCGGCATGGAATGTCTCACTTGAGTCTTCTTCACTAGGGGTTACTTGCACTATTATCTTTTGTAGGTTTGTCTTTGTCAGGTTCAATATCAAGAGGGAATACACAAAAGGGAAATCAAATAAGGCTGAGGGAGGGAAAATCACACCGCTAATTAATATTAGATTCAGGAAGGACGTGCGCTCGCGTCGGCCGTCTCACGTGCCCCCTTTACTACGACTCGATAACTACTGCTAACCGCTCGCGCCGGGAGTTGGCACAAGACTTTGACGACAACCCGCGCGGGGGTCATCGCAGGGGGCGGCACAAATAGGAATAAACAATATATATATATATATATATATATATATATATATATATATATATATATATATATATATATATATATATATATATATATATATATATATATATATATATATATATATATATATATATATATATAAATATATATATATATATATATATATATATATATATATATATATATATATATATATATATATATATATATATATATATATTTATATATATATATATATATATATATATATATATATATATATATATATATATATATATATATATATATATATATATATATATATATATATATATATATATATATATATATATATATATATATATATATATATATATATATATATATATATATATATATATATATATATATATATATATATATATATATATATATATATATATATATATATATATATATATATATATATATATATTTTAAATAAACCATTCCTTTTTTATAAATTTCCATAATTAAAGTTTTGCAGATTGTAAACGTCTAACTTTGTGTTTCTAAAGGTGAAAAGAGGGGAATAGAGTGTCTAAACACTAGGTTTTTTCTGCCTAACTTTACATGTGTTAGGTTAAACCTTTATATATTATTCATGTTTATTTTAGCAGATGCTGAGATAAACCATAAAACTGCGCAACAGAAAGCAATGAATTATTTTAATTTATTCACGTTACTATGAAGTGTTAAGTAGATTACAAAATATATTAACCTCTGTTTTCCCTGTTATATACAAGTATAGCAAGCTTCGTGAACCTTATTACAATAAAAGCTAGAAATTAATCTAAATATTTTAATACCAAATGACAAAATATAAAATCGACTCGTAGAAACAGTGTATTGCTAAAATTGAATATCAAGCCTTAAAGGTTTTCATTCGCTTAGTCAGCATCGGAATGATCATTTGATTATTTGTTTTTAATACCAGCACCGATATACTCAATATTTGTCTTTTTTTCTATTTTCTTTTCTATTTAACGTGACTTGGCGAAGTGAATTGTGATAAACTGGCACACTCGAAACGCCATAACTAAAGAGAAAAAGAAGGCCACTATTGGACGTAGATGGTTTATTGTTAAGACTAAACACTAAGAGCAACCCAGGCAGTATTAATTTCCTCATCCTCGATAAATCCTACTTGTACCATTAAACCCAACAAATTGATATTTTCATGGACCAATATGATTGAAATAACTAATATCTACTATTTAGACGCCATCGTAGAAGTCTTGAAAATCGAAATCAAAATCAAAATACTCTTTATTCAAATAGTCCATTACACAAGCATGTCAATCAATACTGAAGTGTCAACGAAAAGAAGATATATATATATATATATATATATATATATATATATATATATATATATATATATATATATATATATATATATATATATATATATATATATATATATATATATATATATATATATATATATATATATATATATATATATATATATATATATATATATATATATATATATATATATATATATATATATATATATATATATATATATATATATATATATATATATATATATATATATATTATATATATATATATATATATATATATATATATATATATATATATAACATAAATTACTTATTCCGCTTCAATAGAGAAAAATAATATCGAATAATTAATATTTCCTTCCGTAACATAATTATGCCGTGATGTGAGCAATTAAACTTAACTGAATTTAAGGAGAAAGTTAATTGCGTATGATCATAAAGCCGAGAAGTCAAGTGTCTCAACACTAGATTCTATTTGTCTACCTTACGAGATACAGCAAGAAGCTAAAAAGACCTAATTTATTATAATACAAAATATACTGATCAAATAAAAAAAACATTACTTTGAACCATAGATTTAATAAAATATCGTTTTACATTCAAACAGACGCTTGAACATTTTTATGAATAATCTTCCTGTTATTGAAAATCCATTAAATTGTAAATATTTTTTCATCAGTACTGATCCATTTATTGTTTTAAAATTTAAGTTGTATTATATATTATGTGACAAAAACGGCTGCACGCGACTTTTGATTCAGTTGATATATACTCTCTGACTACCGCAATGATATCTGTTTGTACTTGTTATTTAGCGATATTTCATCTTAAGTAAGTTAGAGTAGTAATTGGGGCTAATTCAATTCAATTCAATTCAATTCAATTCAATTCTAAGCCATTGTATATATTATATTATATATAACGGTACTTTGGTTTAACTTTAAATTTTTTTAACATTAAATTCGACTATAAAAGATTTTTAAGAGACATTTTTAATATTTATTTAACCATACTAATATATATTTTTTATATTAATAAACAAAAATTTCTAAAACTTCGGAACATTCAGAATAAAAATTACATGAAAGCTGCTGACTTATAAAGCTGTAGAGTTACCAAATTACTTACTGTCTTTTGAAAGTTTATAACATTCTTTTAATTCTTTATCAGCTCGTTTTTAAATGATTATGATTAAATAGCTAATGTAACCCTGTTATATTCGAGTTAATTAATGATGTCAAAGGATCACGACAGAGCAGATTTCACCGGATGAGGATAATTAATTGAGGAAGGAAAAGTTGGTTTTTTGTTTGACGGATTTACAATTTTTATTATGATTTTTTTATAATAGGTTGTAAGAAGGCAACGTCAAATCACTTCAGTTTTCACTTTTAAGTGCATTCGACACTTTATGTGAAGGGGCGAAACTCTAAAGTTTTTTTAATACTGTAATGTAACAAATTCATACAACTATTTATATATTTTTTACAAAACGTATGAAAAATTTCTTATATTTTTCTAACGACAAGTCAATTTTCTAACAGTTGTAAAATCATTTATTTAAGATTCTATTCGTCTTAAAATACATACATACATACATATCTTCACGCTCTATCCTAGCGGGGTAGTCAGAGAGAACGGATCGTTGAACGCTGCGGTTTCTGCAGACCTCTTTCGCCTCGTCCACTGTCATTAACCTCTTCATACATGCTCTCCGCGGATTCCTCATGCTTTTTACGTAACCTTCCTCCAGTATCTTCGATGCTGTGTTTTCAAAAGTCAACCGAGGTCTCCTCACCTCTCTTACCACTCACTTTTGCATCATATATCTTTTTTACCATTCTTTCGTCACTCATTCTTTCGACGTGCCTAAACCATCTGAGCACGTTCTTCTTCATTCTTACTGTGACATCTTCGCTGGTACCTACCATCCTGTGAGTCGATGAAGTACTTCTTCGTTGAAAATTCGGTCAGCTAAGCTGTCTCCGCATATCCTTCGAAGAGCTCGCATGTCCACAGCATTTATCTTTCTTTCATTTTTTTTCTGTAATACCCACGTTTCACTGCCATATAACAGCGTCGGAATCATAACTACATTATGTACGGCCAAAAGTGTAGCGACGCTGACGTTCTGGCCGTCTCCACAAAGCAGCTACGACACCGTTCATTCTGTTACCGGTAACCACTACCACTTCCCAAGTATCTATCTGTATATATCTATATATATATATATATATATATATATATATATATATATATATATATATATATATATATATATATATATATATATATATATATATATATATATATATATATATATATATATATATAATATATATATATATATATATATATATATATATATATATATATATATATATATATATATATATATATATATATATATATATATATATATATATATATATATATAGTGAGAGAGAGAGAGATCTAACGTCTTTGTTAGGTACATTACACAAAAATATGAAAAATATAAAGACAAGATAGATATATTATGCTATTTATATAAAGCATAGCATTACAACGCCATTATATAATTAAATCCAAATATGTATATTGGCAAGCCGTCGCATTTTAAGCAAAGATTCGGAATCCAAAGCGAATTTAGTTCTAACTACGAATTTGCATATTCAAATGCGAGATCAAGGTGTGTTAGAAACTTCTGCGCAAAAATATTCCCC
>JAZFAU010000429.1:162500-163684 GCA_037178615.1 Dione vanillae | reverse complement strand
ATTATCTGACCCTTGTCGTGCTTACTCACGCTCATTTTTAAATAGAACTCCTTTAATTTTTTGCCCGCTGCTGATTTAACCGCAGAACGACAACAGTTACTCAGTAGTTTTTCTTCCCTGGACTCTATAGTTCAGTCCTTTGGAAACGCTTTAAAAATGAATATTTACACACTCTACAAACTAGAGAGAAGTGGAATACTCCCTCTCATCCAGTAAAAGAAGGAACTATTAATTAATTAATATACTTTTAATTAATATAGAAAATGCACTGCCGTTGCAATGGCCCTTGCTATTGTAACTAAAGTTTTTCCTGGTAAAGATGGCATCGTCCGCGTAGCAGAAGTAAAATCGAAAAATGGCACATACCTAAGGCCTATGGTGTGACTTTGTCCGTTACTTTCGCAATAGTTAATATTCAATTTTCCATTTTCTATATTATTTTTGTATTAGTGTATATTATTTTATTAACTTTAGAATTCGCAATTACTTAATTTTCTTTATTTTTAAATATTTATTCGTAAAGGAGTTCCTTCACGGCTGGGGGGTTGTTTAGTATTAAATTAAAAGGGATTTATTTTGACTAAAAATATTATATTTAAAAAAACGCCACACGCAATAACTTCTATTCCCATCCCTTTCTAACACGCACACTATACATATTGCGATCCTTGTCGCACTTCATTCACTCGGACGACACGCGAGAGGGCGCTTTTTTTTTTCTTACGACTTACGATTATGTTTCCTGGCCGATCTCAATAACCTACTAACATATAACAATCTGTCAAATTGGTTACCGTCAGTAGGTGAAACGTCACATTTGCGTTTCATAAACAAAGATAGATCAGAATTTATATCTTCGAGTTTAAACTATCTTTGAGAGGGCCGACTGCTTACCAGAGATATAGAGCTCCATACAACCTAAGCGTAAAGCGTTTCAATAATTCTTTGTCATTTAACTTTAATTTGTTTTAAATACTATCTGTCAATAAATTTTATATCGCTCGATTTCGGGCGATTAATCGTTAGTTACAGATTTAACTTCAGAATAATAAAAATAATAGCTTTATTTAGTCATGAAAGTGATAACGAATGTATGAGGTCGGTGTATTTGATACTAATGCAAATACAGAACCTGCAGAAATTAAAAAAATAATCGAATAAATTATTATAGTGAATTTTAAGAT